>JAXCGZ010010063.1:0-51172 GCA_037179515.1 Halocaridina rubra | reverse complement strand
GAGAGAGAGAGAGAGAGAGAGAGAGAGAGAGAGAGAGAGAGAGAGAGAGAGAGAGAGAGAGAGAGAGAGAGTGTGAGTGAGTGAGTGAGTCGCATGACGGAAGTCGTGCTGAAGCCAGAATCTGAAACTGTAACAAGTCGTGAAGAGAAACAGAAGAGGCTAGAGGTCAAGGGTGAAATAGAATACTCTCCCAATTGTTTTCTGCGGTCCGGCCAATGTTTGTAGAAAGTGTCAAGGAGATATATGACCGGACCCATGGGACTTAGCATCCGGCATCAAGTACCGGAAGAGGATGGAAAGGCCAAGAAGTTAGCCATTTCCTAAACCACAAGAAACACAAACATTTGACCCGTACGCATGTACATGCCCTGGAGAGATACCCAATAGCCACGCTCTGACCTGGAACTTTTCCGTTCTATAGGCTTGTTGAAATAGCTCCTCCCCAAAATAGGAGGGAATCCACTTCGAACCTGGAGTTGATTTGCAGGACTGGATGTCACTTGAGTTCATTGGCAGGACTGGATGTCAAGCCACGCCCTGCCCTCGGGGTATTTCAAGAACCACCCAGGGCAGGTGTGCATTTTTGAAATTATTAGACTGACAGATACGTTGCATAAGTGTCCAACTCACAGGTAAAGGGTTTAAAGGCATAAATATTAGATAACAAGTGAGTAATTAAATCATCATTTAATTAACTGGACAGTATAGCGAGCGAACTCCGCGATACTGGGCACTAATAGTACAAGGCCAAGCACTACTTCCTCATATTTCTAAATGTTGAATAATGATACTTTTCCTTCAAACGAATGAATATTAATTCAAATTAGCAATGAACAATAAACAACACTATCAATGTATGCATGAAGATTTAACAGCCTTATATGACACCAACTATGGAGGGTTAGCCTTCATAGCAATATTTCATCTCCAGAATCTACGGGTTAAATACCCTATAATGTACACTGTAACTATTAATGGGATAATAATAATAATAATAATAATAATAATAATAATAATAATAATAATAAAAATAACAGTAATAACAAAAGAAGAAGAAGAAGAAGAAGAAGAAGAAGAAGAAGAAGAAGAAGAAGAAGAAGAAGAAGGAGAAGGAGAAGGAGGAGGAGGAGGAGGAGGAGGAGGAGGAGGAGGAGGAGGAGGAGGAGGAGGAGGAGGAGGAGGAGGAGGAGGAGGTTAATTAAAGCAATGCCTCAGACATTTCCCTAAGGCAATCCAGTCACACTTAAGTGACCAATGAGCTGAGAAGAGGAAAAAGATAATTAAAGTAATGCCTTAGACATTCCCCTAGGGCTACCCAATCACACTTTTGTGGCCGATGAGCTAAGAAAATGTTGATAATAAGGTTATATCAATAATAAACTAAGAAAACGATGCTATAATCGTTAAAAAACTCCAATCAATGTGAAAATATGATATAATTTTGCTATACATTATATTATATTCAGGAAATATGTGAATACACATAGTTCTCAGAATAACGAGGAGATAGGTTCTCAGAAGTCAAGGGTAAATGGAAAATCGCATGAAAAAATTAGTAATTTTCCATAGGAAACAATGATAAAGGGCATAGCTCGTTCAACAACCGTCCATAGACACACTATACCAAAGATATAAGATAAGTAAAACATATTTTATAAGTACATAACAAAGCAGAAAGACCTTTAATTATCTGTACAGTATAAAAGATATACAGATTTACTGTACAGTAAACGAATTAATGCAATCTTATAGGCCGTTGGCAACAGGCTTACACTGGGACATGCATGGTGGCCAAACACACTATACCAAAGATATAAGAAAAGTAAAACATATTTTATAAGTATATAACAAAGCAGAGAGACCTGTAGTTATTTATATTAACATGCAAATAGTGTACAGTATAAAAGATATACAGATTTACTGTACAGTAAACAAATTAATGCACTCTATAATGCCGTTGGCAACAGGCTTACACTTGGACATGCATGGTGGCCAGGGTTGCCAGATAAAGCGGATGTTTATATTTTCAAATGTATGGTATATTTTTAGATATATATTAATTACTAGATAATAGTGCATACTGTAATTTAAATAAGAATGCACTTCATCTTTAAGATAAGTGATATAACTTACCAGCTTACACGTATATTTTTTATATTTATCATTTCTCTCATTCATCTATTCTGGCAACACTGATGGTGGCGGTGAGGACAAGGATGCATACGTTTTGTCACACTTCCATATCAGCTGATGCACCCTCACACGCTATTTCCCTGACGATATTATACTGAAAATATGTTTGCTGTTTGTTCTTAATGCTTTTTTTCAATTTTCTTCATAATATCCAATAGCATTAAGTGGTAGAAGAGGAGTAGGATGTGGGAGAACGAACCTCTATCGGCAAACTTTTTTCTACTTCTGTATCAGCTGATGCACCCTCACACGCTATTTCCCTGACGATATTATATTGAAAATATGTTTGCCGTTTGTTCTTAATGCTTTTTTTAAATTTTCTTCATAATATCTGATCGCATTAAGCGGTAGAAGAGGAGGAGGATGGCGGAAAAGTGCCTCCGAGGCGGTCGATTTTTTACTATGAAGAAAAAAATTAATTTTTTTGCATGGGCATTATTCGCGAATTTCGTATTTTTTTACTATTATTTTTAGGGGCATTATTGCAATTTCGCTGATAAAAATATGCGGAAAAGAGGAACAAGGTGCTTATTTTCAATTCGTGTAGTCAAAATCACATTAGCATATATAAATTAAGGGACGACTGTATGGTATTATTTGTTGTATATTTGATCCTTCATATGCAATGTTTAATCTAAGAAAGCCTGGTCAGTGTTATCTAGTCATAAGTAGGCACTCCTGCACTGAATATGTAAAACTACATATAAGCAAGGAAATGAATGATCTTTATTCAAGCCTTCTGCAACCGCTAATGCATTTACAAACAAAGGAGATTGAAAGAAAGAACTGAAATTCAAGTAAATATGTTACAACTACTGTATACCGTGTCAAGCATATCCTTAGTGTGAGCTGCAGAAAGACAAAACCTCATCCTTCCACCAGTGATTCTAGTTGCAGGGAAGCCTACTCCAACCCCTGCTATCCCACGTCTAGTTAGCTCTCGCACAAAATACCTGAAATATAATTATTAAAATAAAAGTTATCAAATACAAAGAGTAGGGAGGAGGGCTAGAATACTTCCTCTGTGTACCCCTGCATGTCGTAAGAGTTATTTAAATGGGACGAAGCGAGGGGACTGGGAATCCCCTTCTCTGTATTTTCTCTTCCCAAAGAGTCAAGAGTACTTTGCTTTAACTCAGCCACTCCCCTTATAAGGGGAAAATAGCTCATGTATATAGATAGATAAATAGATTTTAGTATAAAAGACTAATCCTTTCACAGTAAAAACACAGCAAAAAAATACTCCATCCAGACAGGCAAGAGATATGATACTCTCCTTAAATCTCCTTCCTTATCACATCTAATCAGATATCCACTGTTAGACATCAAATGTAGCATTTGTAAAAAAAATCCATTACCCCCGCCACGGTCTGAGGTTAGCAAGGGCATGCAGTCAGGGTGACGATTACATCTGCCAAAACAAGTCCTTCGTAAGAAGGCAATCGTTCTAGCCCTTGGTAGAAAAGGGAGACCGTGACGTAAAACCGAATCATCATATATTATTATTATTATTATTATCATCATTGTTAAAGTTGGCATGATTTGCTTAGTTATTATCTTCAAAAAATTTAATATGCTTCCCGTCTCCTCCCACTATTGACTGTATCTCAAATACCTGGTTTCACTCCTTGCCTTGCCCACGTCAAAAACAAAAACTTTCTACCTGTATTGTTTTGATCAATTATCTGATTTCATTTGTTGAGTTGCTAATTTTTTTTTCTTTTTTTTTCAGTTTTCTGATATATATATATATATATATATATATATATATATATATATATATATATATATATATATATATTATATATATATATATATATATATATACCGTGATCCCCAGCTGGATCGCGTTTTAACTGTACCATGGTTTTTTTTTTTTTGGCAAATTATTATTTTATTTTTTGGGTATATGCAAAAATATTAAAATATTAAAAAAATAAAAATTCTCTATTTAATTTTTTTTATTATAAAAAACATATTTCATTATCTAATTGATAAAAAAAATTTATTTCCCAGCCTACAAATAATAAAACAGTAAAAAAATAGTAAAAAACAAATTTAGATATACTGTACGTACGTACAGTATAACTCACAGTATTGCATCATACGAAATAGTGTCCGATAGCGTACAATGTATTGGGGTCACAGCTACGTGAGCTAGCATATATATTTATATTTCCAGTAGTTATATGATTTTATTGATAAAAAAAACGTATTTCTTAGCCTAAGAATAATAAAACAGTAAAAAATAGTAAAAACATAAATACTAACAGTGTTGCAACATGTAAAATACGATACCGCTATCAGCGTTTCGGACAAAGGCTCGTTCAGTCTAACTCACGTGTGCGCCGTTCACGTTGTGCTTATTAATACGTTTTGCTTGTGATTTTTTTACTCGCATATTTTAACCTTTGCAATGCCTCCCAAGCATCCTTCATCTTCTAAGGCTTCTTGTAGTGAGCCTAAGCGGCAAAGGAAAGTGTTAACCATAACATATAAGGTAAGTTTACCTTTCACGTACGTATAAATTTACGTTGCATGCTGTTATTAATAAAGGGTGAATTTTAACAGTGCTGGGAGGGTTTATACAGTAAACTTAAAAATAATCGTAAAATACCTATGTACATGAGTATGTCATATAAATTTGCGCTTGCATGCTGTTATTTATGAAGTAAAGGGTGGTTTGTTAACAGTACAGGGAGGGTTTATACAGTTTATACAATGTAAACGTAAAAATAAATTAAAATATCTATGTACATATAGGCTGATCCTACTCCGCGATTTTCCTGTCTCGCGCTGGGTCCCGGAACCAAACCTTCGCGATAATCAAAGGAACACTGTATATATATATATATATATATATATATATATATATATATATATATATATATATATATATATATATATATATATATATATATATATATATATATATATACACTAATCCCTCGCTATGTCGCGATTCACCTACCGCAAATACAGTGCACCGAGGGTTTTTATGGCGAGCATATGTATTTTATATCGCAGATTTTCTGGGTATATCGCGGGAATCCACGATATGTGGAAATATTCAAATTTCCGGTACAGTAATCCTTCGCTATATCGCGATTCACCTGCCACGAATTCAGTGCATCGCGGATTTTTCTTTTGGCGAGGAGGAAAAAAAAAAATTTAAATGATTGTGACACTAGGACGAGCCAAAAAAATAATAAAATAAAACACCCTATATCGGGCCTAGGCACGAAGAATACTTAAAGTAAAGAGAAAAAGAGATGGAGAGTGTAATGACCTGTCAGATGTGAAGGGATTATAAAAGATGTGTAATGAATATCCAAGAATATTCAGTGTAGCTGGTGCCATGAGGCATCTTAAAAATGCAGCCTCCTTTGCAGCTTTCAAAGGCAATCTATAGAGTTTTCTTTTGGACAAATAGTTGCTGCTCACACATAAACTAAACTTAATAATTTAATGCAATTACCCTAAACACTGACCTCTCTATATGTAAACTGATATCGACTTCTTTGTTCTCTAAGTTAAGAACTAATCATTCTCATTGTAAGGAAAACAATTATGGTGATGATGCCGATAATAACGATACTGTATCGAGTGTTATTATTACTACTTTATTATTAACATTATTGTTAACATTTTTATTGCAGCATTATTATATTCTAGGAAAGCTACATTTAATTTAACTGTATGTATTACCCTCTTACTTATTAATTCAATTACATGTCTACTTATAAGTCACTTTTAATCTTAGAAGAATAACCATAGTACAAAAATGGAAATAAATGTTTGTTTGTTTGTTTGTTCGTTCGCCTCCATATCAGCTGATGCTTATTCAGGCACAATATCTTACTCATAAAATATTTATTTACTCACCCTATTTGGGGTTTATCTAATTTTCAAGATTATAGATTATTATTAATATTCCTTGGTTCTAAACATTATTCTATCCATCGACCATGCTGCACGAGCTCTAAACGTAAATAAAGTGCTGAGAAAAAAAGAAAACGAATACAACTCGTTCAAAGAAAATGCATATTGTACTATACATGGGAAACTTAAATGAAATATACATATTCTATACATGCTATTTCCCTGACGACATTGTATCGAAAGTTTGTTTGCTGTTTGTTCTTAAGGCTTTTTTTCATTCTTCATAATATCACGTTCATATAATTTACGCATGTGCACTGTTATTAATAAAGTAAAGGGTGGTTTGTTAGCGGTGCAGGGAGGGTTTATACAGTAAAGGTAAATATAAATGCAAAATATCTATAACAAATATGGTGCTCCTACTTCGCGATTTTACACCTATCGCGGCGGGTCCCAGAACCGATCCCCGGCGATAAATGAGGAAGCTCTGTATTTTCATTATTATATTGATAACAAAAAGAATTCCCTAGCCTAAAAATAATAAAACGGTAAAAAATTGTAAAAGACAAATTTAAACATGTAACTCACAGTATTGCACCACATAAAATATGATACCTTTATCAGCATCTTTGAAAACGCAAAGGGTCGCACCTATGTGAGATAGTACATATTAAAATTTCCAGTATTTTCATTATCTTATTGATAAAAATAAAGTACTTCCTAGCCTAAGAATAATAAAACAGTAAAAAACATAAATTTAAACATGTAACTCACATTACTTCACCATATAAAATACATTACCGATATCGGCGTCTTGGAAAACGCAAAGGGTCGCACCTACGTGAGATAGTACATGGGATGCTATTGGCTGATGGGAGGGAGACGACGAATCACAGAATTGTGCTCTGTATAGTGGGGTCTGATTGGCGTTTTGATTGAGGCATGATTCTCCCAGCATCTTCCATTGTCTCGCCTCACCCATTCATTACTCACGAGTGCGCCGTTTGTGTTGTGCCTCTTAATACGTTGTGCTTGTGCTTTTTGTGAAAATTTTGCTTTTGTATTTTAACCCCTGCAAAGCCGCCCAAGCGTCCTTCATCTTCTATGGCTTCTGGTAGTCAGCCTAAGTGGCAAAGGAAGATGTTGACCATAGCAGATAAGGTAAAACTGCTAGATATGCTGCAGGAAGGAAGAAGTTTCTCAGACGTCGGCCACAATTGGCTATGCATTATGTAAACATCATCCATGGCAAGCTTACCTATCACGTTCATATAGCTTTATGCTTGTGCGCTGTTATTTATGGTAAACTTATAACTACCTTGGCTGTTTCCCCCTTTAATTGGGGGGTAGCCGACATAAAAAAAAGAGAAAAATAAGGGGATTACTTCGCTCTATGGGCAATGACGAAGGAGCTAGCCACAGTTCAGATGGCACTGCTGGAGTGCCACAGCCCATCCTCCCAGCTCTTCCACAACCTGTGTCGCTGCATAACTGCCAACTCCCCAACTGCCCCTACCACAGGGCTACCTCTGTAAGATGCAGCACCGTGGCAACAACAGATGCCCATCAGAGTTGAGTCACATTCGCTCGCCACTCATTCTTATTCCTAGCATGCTCACTTGCTTCCCTCACATACATCCTCGTATCATTCAGGGCTCTCCTTATTCCATCCATCCATCCAAACCTAAGCCTCCCTCTAGCATTTCTCCCATCAACTCTCGCATTCATCATCTATTTCAGCAGTCTATCATCGTCCAGCCTTCCCACATGTCCATACCATCTCAGAACATTCATATCTACTCTGGCTGCAAATTCTCTCCTCACACCTGTTCTTGCTCTCACCACTTCATTCCAAACCCTATCCAACCGAGATACACCAATCATACTCCTCAGGCATATCATCTCAAACACATTTAGTTTCCGTCTCTCACTTACTTTCATACCCCATAACTCTGATCCATACATCACAGTTGGCACAACCACTTTCTCATGCAAAACTTTCTTAACATTCATTTCCAACCCTCTATTCTTCATCACTCCTTTCAACGCACCCAACAATTTACATCCTTCATTCACTCTGTGACACACATCTGCTTCCACTCCACCATTTGCAGCTATAACCGACCCTAAATACTTAAACTGATCAACTTCTTCAGGTGTCTCTCCATTCGACATAACATTCAATCCAGCACCATCCTCATTTCTTGTACACCTCATAACCTTACTCTTTCCCACATTTGCTTGCAACTTCCTTCTCTCACACACCATTCCAAATTCTGACACTAACTGACACAGCTTCTCCTCTGAATCTGCCACAACCACAGTATCATCTGCAAACAACAAATGATTCAGCTCCCACTCATTATCATCCCCATCTACCATTCTCAAACCTCGACCAGGTACTCGCTCATTTACCTCGACCAGGTACTCGCTCATTTACCTCTCGTACAATTCCATCAATATACAAATTGAACAGCCATAGTGATATCACACTTCCCTGTCTCAGTCCCACACTCACCGGAAACCACTCAATCACTTCATTCCCTACCCTAACACAAGCTCTACTGCCCTCATACAAACTTTTCACTGCATGAAACAGTTTACCATTAATTCCATATTACTTCAAAACATTCCACATTGCCTCTCTATCAACTGTATCATACGCTTTTTCCAGAACCAAAAATGCAAAATACACATCCTACCCTTTGCTAAATATTTCTCACATAACTGCCTAACTATAAAAATCTGATCTATACAACCTATACCTCTCCTAAAACCACTCTGCACTTCCGCAATCACATTTTCTGTCTTATCCCTAATCATATTAATCAGTATTATACTATACACTTTTCCTACCACACTCAACAAACTTATACCCCTAAAACTACTGCATTCATACACATCTCCCTTACCTTTGTATACAGGCACTATACAAGCAATCACCATTCCACTGGCACCATTGACAACATAAAGCATATATTAAACACTCTCACTAACCATTCCAATGCAGTCACACCCCGTTCTTTGAACATCTTCACTCTCACACCATCCATTCCAGGTGCTTTACCTGCTTTCACTTCATACAATGCCCTTTTCACCTCCTCTCTTGTAATCTCTCTCTCATTCTCATCTCCCATTACTGGCAATTAAACACCCCCCACTGCCACTATAGCTGCCTCTCTATCTTCCTCAACATTCGGCAAGCACTCAAAATATTCTGCCCATCTTTTCCTAGCATCGTTCCCTCTTAACATCTGTCCATTCACATCTTTCACTGTCTCTTCCATCCTCGATCCACCCTTCCTTACTCTCTTCACTTCTTTCCTAAACTTCTTTTTATGCTCATCATATGACCTACTAAAATCCTGTCCCCATCTAACATTTGCCAACCTCTTCTCTTCCTCTACCTTCCGCTTGGTTTCCACATTTTTCTCCCTATATCTTTCATACTTCACCCTACTGTTACACTGCAGCCATTCCTCAAAAGCCCTCTTTTTTCTTCCACCTTCATTTTCACCCCTTCATTCCACCACTCGCTGCCCCTCCTCAAGCCACCTCCAACAAACCTCTTTCCACACACATCACTTGCATGTCCCACAAAACATTCTTTCATCGACCCTCATTCCTCCTCTAGCTCCCCAACTGGTTTCTTTAACCCTGTCATATGCCACTTTCAACCTATCCTGATATTCCTGTCTCTTTTCTGGCTATTGCAACTCTTCCACCTGCACCATTTCCCTTCTACATCCCCCCACTTTATTTCCCCACTCTTTTGCTACTACCACTTTCACTTCAACCAAAAAGTTATCAGACATCCCAGCAGCCACACCCCTAAATGCATGCACACCTTTCACTCTACCAATTATGCTCTTTGCTACCAACATATAATCCATCAATGCTCTTTCTTTCACTCTTCCATGTATACTTATGAATTTCTTCTTGAAAAAACTATTACCTATCACCAACTTTTGTTCCACACACATATCTAACAGTCTCTCGCCACTCTCATTCCCACCTGGTACCCCATACTTTCCTACAACACTTTCTACTTCTCCATCACCCACTCTGGCATTCAAGTCACCCAACACAACTACATAGTTCCTTCTACTCAGACCATACACACACCTAGGTAACTCAATCCACATTTCATCCTGCTCTGCCTCACTTCTCTCACATCCTGGCCCATATGCACTAACAAAAGCCCAACATTCCCAACCTATCCTAGCCCTCACTCACATCAGCCTAGATGACACTTCTTTCCATTCCAATACCTTATTTACCATCCATTCACTCAGCAATAATGCCACACCTTCTCTCACTCTCCCCCTTTCAACCCCAGACACCCTACCTGTCACATCACAAAATGCCACTTCTCCTTTTCATCTTCGTCTCTCACAATGCCAATACTGTACATCCATCCTCTTCCTACCAAGCATATATCAAATCTCACATCTTTTGCTCTCTATCGTACTACAACCACGCACATTTAGACACCCCAAAACTAGAGTTTGGGGAGAAGGTATTCTCCCCTCTACTCCCCTTCTTCTTTGACGTCTCGCAGGAGGTTAATATAAAGGGGGGATTCCCAGTCCCCTCGCCCCATCCACTTTTAGTCGCCTCTTACGACACGCAGGGAATACGTTGGGGCTATTCCTTGACGTTGTGTCCACCACCACCGGGCACAGGTAAACTTATCTGTCACATTCATATAAATTTACGCTTGCGCACAGTTATCAATAAAGTACAGGGTGAGTTGTTAACAGTGCAGGGAAGGTTTATACTGTAAAGGCAAAAATAAATGTAAAATACCGGTGATAAATATGGTGCTGCTACTTCGCAGATTTTCACCTATCGTGGGTGGTCCCAGAACCGAACCCCGCGATAAACGCGGGATTACTATATATATATATATATATATATATATATATATATATATATATATATATATATATATATATATATATATATATATATATATATATATATATATATATACGGTGTTCCTTCAATTATCGCAAAGGTTCGGTTCCGGGACCCGGTGCGAGACAGGAAAGTCGCGGAGCAGGATCAGCCTATATGTACATAGATATTTTAATTTATTTTTACGTTTACACCGCATAAACTGTATAAACCCTCCCTGTACTGTTAACAAACCACCCTTTACTTCATAAATAACAGCATGCAAGCATAAATTTATATGACATAATCATGTGCATAGGTATTTTACATTTAATTTTACGTTTACTGTATAAACCCTCCAAGCACTGTTAAAAATCCACCCTTTACTTTAAAAATAACAGCATGCAACGTAAATTTATATGTACGTGATAGGTAAACTTACCGTGAATGAGGTGGTAATGATTTCTAGACTCTATAGGAAATTATTCCGCAGCCAATAACAGCTTTACGGCTGTTATTCATTTAGGCCAACATAGCGGCCAACATCCGTAAACCTTTTTCCTTCTTTCAGCATATGTAAGAGTTTCACCTTATCTGTTATGGTTAACATCTTCCTTTGCCACTTAGGCTCACTACCAGAAGCCTTAGAAGATGAAGGATGCTTGGGAGGCATTGCAGAGGTTGAAAAAAGTGAATAAAATAAATCACAAGCACAACGTATTAATACGCACAACGAAAACGGCGCACACGTGAGTTAGACTGAACGAGTGAGGCAAGACAATGGAAGATGGTGCAAGCCTTTGTCCGAAATGCTGATAGCGGTATCGTATTTTACATGGTGCAATACTGTTAGTATTTATGTTTTTTACTATATTTTACTGTTTTATTATTCTTAGGCTAAGAAATACGTTTTTTTATCAATAGAATCATGAAACTACTGGAAATTTTAATATATATGCTAGCTCACGTAGGTGCGACCCCAATACAATGTACGCTATCGGACACTATTTCACATGATGCAATACTTAACTTTTACTTTTAAGGGGGGTACAGACGATCATTATTACTGTCAGTAAAAAATACTGACACTATTCTATTGGTGTGAACTGCTACGTCCATATGATGGACACACCGACAGTAATAATGACAGTACAGGAAATACTGTCAATAATAGTGATCGTCTGCTTAGCCCTTTACTTTTTGTGGTTTATACCCTCCTGTGGAAGGCTTCGCCTCCTCTCTGGCAGGTGTTAAGTTTAAATTTTCTTTTTTTTTTTACTTTTTATCTCTCTCACACCTTGAAAGGCTCTCATTTATAGTAAAGAGTTCAATATTGTAGCATTTTTCAAATCAGTATGTTTTCAAAATTTTCATGAATTGCACCACATCTTCACTGTCTTTGAGTAGCACTGATAATTCATTATATAATCTTGGAGCACTATACTGATAGGTTCTACTACCTATATTTCGATTAGATCTTGGTTCATGCAGTCTATATTTGTCACTTGCATGTCTCACTGTGATGTTTGTTCCAAGTTCAAAAGGGACTAAATACTCATGTAAGGATTTTGGTTCTCCGGTCTTTAATGTCTTGTAGGTTAGCAAACAGATTTTGTATACAATTCTTGCTTTTATCGGCAGCCAATGAAATTCAATCAGTGTCGGTGTAATTCTTTGACGTCGCTGTGTGCCTTTTATTAATCTTGCTGCTTTATTTCAAATGATCTGAAGTTTTTTTAATAAATTGTTGGGCAAACCATAGTAGAGGGAATTGCAATAAGATATATAACTCACAATACTGTGAGTTATATATCTAGTTATGTTTTTTACTATTTTTTACTGTTTTATTACTCTTAGGCTAGGAAATACTTGTTTCAACAAAAAAATAATGAAAATTTCAAAATGTACTATCTTACGTAGGTTCGACCCTTTTCGTTTTTCGAAACGCTGATACCGGTATCGTATTTTACATGGTGCAATACTGTTAGAATTTATGTTTTTTACTATTTTTTACTGTTTTATTATTCTTAGGCTAAGAAATACGTTTTTTTATCAATAAAATCATGAAACTACTGGAAATATAAATATATATGCTAGCTCATGTAGGTGCGACCCCAATACATTGTACGCTATAGGACACTATTTCACATGATGCAATACTGTGAGTTATACTGTACGTATATCTAAATTTATATTTTTTACTATATTTTACTGTTTTATTATTCGCAGGCTGGGAGATAAATTTTTTTTATCAATTAGATAATGAAATATGTTTTTTTCAATAAAAAAATTAAAATACTGAAAATGTTTATTGTTTTAATATTTTACTATTTTTGCATATACCCACCCAAAAAAACATTTTTGCCAAAAAACTTGCAGTACAGCGAATTCGCGAGCCAAGAAACGCGATACAGCGAAAGGTTCACTGTATATATATATATATATATATATATATATATATATATATATATATATATATATATATATATATATATATATATATATATATATATATATATATATATATATATATATAGAGAGAGAGAGAGAGAGAGAGAGAGAGAGAGAGAGCAAGCACGCATACACGCACACGCATGATGAAAGAAATGAAGAAGAGAAGAAAAATTTTCCTTACAGAATACTTCCAGACAAAGGGGAGATAAAGAAGATAATGACAGAAGATCAGGGGATGGGGCCTCATTAAGATTGTTATACACAAATGCTGATGGATTAGCTGGTAAGGCAGTAGAATTAAAAGATAGGATTCACAACAGTAAGGCAGATATAGTAGCAATTACAGAGACTAAGTTGAGTGAGGAAATAAACAGTGTCACAGTTTTTCCTAAGGGCTTCAGAATACTAAGGGTCGAATGATCTGAGAGGACTGGTGGAGGGATAGCACTGCTCATAAGTGAGAGGATTCAAGTTGAAGAAATAAACTTGGCTATAGAAAGTGAGTTCAGGGAATTTCTTGTTGCTCGCATAAATACTGGGTCAGAGAGCATTATAATAACTGTTGTATACAACCCACCAAGGAACCAAAATAGGCTTGAAATTTATGAGGAAAGTCATATAGGTACGATTGAAGTCATAAACTCAGTTGTTAACATGGCGCGGGAGAAAAAATGTAGGATTTTGATTATGGGAGACTTTAATCATAAAGAGATAGATTGGATAAATCTTGACCCACACAGTGGTGAGGACTCATTTGGGGCAAGATTCCTAGATTGCATACAAGGGAATTTCCTACACCAACATGTAATGGAACCAACAAGAGCCAGGGGTGGGGATGAGCCATCACTACTTGATCTGGTGTTCACAGATAATGTGTTGGATATTGAAAATATTGAGTATGAACCACCAATTGGAAAGAGTGACCACTGTGTGTTGTTGATGGAGTATATCATTGAAGACATTTTTCCTGAGAGTAGAGGCACTGAGGACATGAGGAGGAACTATCCGAAAGGAGATTACATCAAAATGAATGAGCTTTTTGCAGTTATTGACTGGAGAACCTTATTTTACAACAAATCTGTACAAGAAATGTATGACATCTTTTGTGAGAAATATGGGAAGATAGTAGATTGCTGCATACCTGTCACCAAAGTAGGTGTAATTCATGCCAGAGAGAAATGGTTCGATAATGGGTGTAAAAGAGCTAAGGAGTGGAGAGACAAATGCTGGAAAAGGTATAGGAGGAGAAAAAACATAAATGCCTGGCAAACCTACAAAAGAGCAAGAAATGACTACCTAAGTAATAGGAGAGAGGCAGAGAGAGATTATGAGAGGGACATCACCAGGAAGGCTAAAGAAAATCCCAAGCTTTTCCACAGCTTTATCAGAGGAAAACTGAAGGTAAAAGAACAGGTTTTAAGGCTAAAGAGAGCGGATGGAAGCATCACTGAGACGGACGAAGAGATCTGCAAAGAATTGAACAAGGAGTTTCAGTCAGTATTTACAGTAGAAAATACCCCACCCCCTCAGATTGCAGTGATAGAAGCTCAAGGGCCGGTATTAGAGAACATCAACCTTACAGCCACAGAGGTATGCAAAGCGCTGATGGATTTAGATGTTCATAAAGCTACAGGTCCTGATGACATATCCCCTCATGTGCTTAAAAAATGCGCAAACACAATATCAGTGGCACTAAGTATCATATTTAAGGAGTCACTGGAGTCGGGGGAGATTCCAAGATGCTGGAAACAAGCAAATGTGATACCTATCTTCAAAAAAGGAAGGAGGGATACGGCTCTGAACTATAGACCAGTTTCCTTGACCAGCATAGTTTGCAAACTTATGGAGAAACTACTAAGGAAACATATCTCTCTTCACTTGGAATCCTTCAACTTTTTGTCAGTGAGGCAACATGGCTTCAGAGAAGGAAGATCAACAGTAACAAACTTATTAGAATTTTATGATGAGGTAAGCCAAATCTTACAGGAAAGAGAGGGCTGGGCAGATTGTGTATTCCTAGACTTCCAGAAAGCGTTTGACACTGTTCCACATGGGAGACTTATTAGGAAGCTGCAATCAATGGCTAGAATAGGTGGAAATGTCTTGGAATGGATAAAAACTTACTTAGAAGGAAGGGAACAGAGGGTTAGAGTAAGACACTCAGTGTCTGAATGGAGAAGAGTTAGTAGTGGAGTTCCACAGGGTTCAGTTTTAGGGCCGCTTTTGTTCCTTGTATATGTAAATGACCTACCAGAGTCTGTAAATTCATTCATGAATATGTTTGCAGATGATGCAAAGATTGTGAAGAAAGTAAAAAACGAGAACAATGGTAGAGAACTTCAGGAGGATCTAAATAATCTGCATGAGTGGTCAGAAAAGTGGCTAATGAAATTCAATACCTCAAAATGTAAGGTAATGAGAATGGGTACAAGTGCAAGAAGGCCCAAGCTTGACTACTCGGTGGCTGGAGTACAACTTCAAGAGACAGAAAATGAGAGAGATCTAGGAGTAAACATACTGGCAGATTTGTCTCCAGAAATACATATAAATGGCGTAGTAAGGGCAGCATATGCATTCTTATCAAATGTAAGGGTAGCCTTCAGGCACATGGACAAGGAAATGTTCAGAAATATTTATGTAACCTATGTGAGGCCAAAACTCGAATATGCAGCCCCCTTTTGGAATCAGCACTTGAAAAAGCACATAGCTAAGCTTGAAAAAGTTCAAAGACATGCCACGAAACTGGTGCCAGAAATACGCAATCTCGGTTATGATGAGAGGCTGAGGGAATTAGACTTGCCATCACTCGAAGCTAGAAGAGTAAGGGGGGATATGGTGACAGTCTTTAAATTCCTTCATGGTTATGATAGAGTGGATAGGGATCAATATTTCGATATGGCTGGCTCTAGAACTAGAGGTCATAGTTTGAAGCTTCGTAAGAAAACTTGTTTGCAGGATGTAAGGAAATACTTTTTCAGTGTAAGAGTAGTTGATAATTGGAATTCGCTAAGCGAAGAGGTAGTTAATGCTATCTCAATCCATAGTTTTAAGGACAGGTATGATAAGTATCACTAAGTCTAAAAATGGAACCGATCAGGAGACGGGAAGATACGAGCTTTGGGCTCTTTCCCGTAAACACAATTAGGTAATCACAATTAGGTAATCACGCAAACAAGGCACTAGAGCGAGAGGGCATAGTTTGAAGTTTCATAAGAAAACTTCTTTGCAGGATGTAAGGAAGTTCTATTTTAGTGTAAGACTAGTTGATAACTGGAATTTGCTAAGCGAGGAGGTAGTTAATGCTAACTCGATCCATAGTTTTAAGTACAAGTATGATAAGTATCACTAAGTTCAAAATGGAAATGATCAGAAGACGGGAAGCTCCAAGCTTGGGGCTCTTTCCCGTGAGCACAAATAGGTAATTACACACACACACACACACACACACACACACACACACACACACACACACACACACACAAGGACAAATAATTCCTGATTCGTCATTTTGCAAATGTTGTCGACAGATTGCGAAAATGGCGTATGTCGTCATGGTCTCATCTGCGTATATTCATTATTTTTCTATTGTCGACGTGTGCTGTTGATATTGCCAGCTCTATGTGTGTGCCTCACACACCTATTCATAGCATTATCAAAACTGCAGAAGCTTTGGAAAAAAAAGCTCAACTGATGTCACAGAATTATTGTTGATACTGGTTCTTTAAGGAAACACTCGGTTCTGGCCTCAAAGTCTATTATGAGACAATATATACATGTATATTTACAAGAGATTATACACCTGGGCAAACGGGCGAGGCACAAGACTTGTGTGACCGATAATCCAAGAGGCTGATACAAGACTAGCAGGGTCTGAGGTTGATATGCTACTAACCATATAGTATTGCATTACTCATGAAGAGAACTTACCATTCACTGTTCTCCACAAACCACTCCGTTCACTAACTGGCTTGTTCACAGTATTATATATCGTTCAAAGGCTCTAACAGCCGAATTGGTCGTCAGATATCAATAGAATTTACTAGCTAACAGCCGAGTACGTAATTGGCCAACCAACTTGTTAAAGGACTATTTAATACTCATATACAGTATTCACAATTCTGAAGTTTGCTTAACTCATTCTCAGAGTGATTGGAAGGTGACATTGGAGAGGCTTTTAATGGCTTGGATTGAAGATTTACATAACCGCAACACTTCTATGACCTTAACTATTGTACAGGAGAAGGCTTTGAGTCTCTATGAAACTCTTAAGAGGGAGATGGTGGTTAGGAGCAGAGGAAAGTATAGGAGAAACCCTTTAAGGCTACATGTAGATGGTTCCACCATTTTCTAAAAACGTCATGGCCTTAAAAATATATTCTTCAAGAGACCTCGGCTTCATGATCCCACCACACCATCAACTTCCTCTGCTCCAATGACCTCCTCCTCTCCTCCACCGCTTAGCTACCCCCTTTCCCCCCACCATCGTCTGCTGCCCATGTTTGCCGAAGCATCGCTGCTGTCACATGCTTGTACTGCACTACGTTTTTTTCTTTAATTATATGGTATTATTATTTCATTTCATTTTCGTTTTCTTTTCCTCTATTGCTATTTCTAATACAAGGGTCCCCTGTTTTACCTCATTCCAAGCTACGTGTCTCTGACATTACAACAGAGGCCCATAAAACATTTCAAAGTATATTCAGACTTTGTGAGCCTGGCAGACGAATACATATGTAGCATAATTGTCCTATAAGTATATATGAAGTTAATGGTTTATCTATTGATGTATTTGGTTATTTCAATGAATTAGATACAATTTATTTACAAAATTACCAAATACATAGCCGTAAATACGATCTTTAGGCGAAAAAGTTTGTTGAGGTTAGCAAAGAATAGTCACAGGGCATTGTTGTATGCGTATATATCAAATCAATGGTTTTATCTATTTGTTTATGTATTTGGCTAATTGAAGGCATTAGATCTAATTTTTTTTACAAAATTACCAAATACATAGCCATTAACAAGATCTTTATGCAAAAAAGTTTATTGAGGGTGATTAAAAAATAGTCACATGGCACTGTTGTATACATATATATTAAGTTAATAGTTTTATTAATTTGTTTATGTATTTAGCTGTTTGAAATAATTATACATACATAATTACAAAATACATAGCCGAAAATACAATCTCTATGCAAAACAGTTTGTTGAGCTAGGTGAAAAAATAGTCACAGGGCATAGTCATGTACATATATATCAAGTTAATGGTTCATCTATTTATTTGTTTATGTATTAGGTTATTTGAAGGCATTACATTTATTTATAAAATTAACAAATACATAGCCACAAATACGATCTCTTTGCGAAAAAGTATAAGGTTGCTGTAAGAATAGTCACACGGTATTGTTGTAAATGTATATGTTAAGTTAATGGTTTTATTTAGTTATTTGTTATGTATTTGGTAATTTGAATGAAATAAATTTATTTTTTTACAAAATTACCAAATACATAGCTGTATACATGATCTATATGTGAAAAAGTTTGTTCCAATTGGCGAAAGAATAGTCACACGGCAATGTTGTATACGTATACAGTGCTCCCTCATTTATCGCAGGAGTTCAGTTCCAGGACCCGTTATGATAGGTGAAAATCCGCGAAGTAGGAGCACCATATATATATATATATATATATATTATATATATATATATATATATATTATATATATATATATATATATATATATATATATATATATATATATATATATATATATATATATATATATATATATATTATATATATATTAATATATATATATATATATATATATATATATATATATATATATATATATATATATATATATATATATATATATATATATTATATATATATATATATATATATATATATATATATATATATATATATATTATATATATATATATATATATATATATATATATATATTATATATATATATATATATATATATATATATATATATATATATATATATATATATATATATATATATATATATATATATATATATATATATAATATATATATATATATTATATATATATATATATATATATAGGTATTTTACATTTATTTTTACCTTTACTGCATAAACCCTTCCTGCAATGTTAACAACCCACTTTACTTTATTAGTAACAGCGTTCAAGTGCAAATTTATATGAACGTGATAGGTAAGCTTACTGTGAATGACGTGATGATGATGTGTACGTACTCCACAGCCAATGACAGGTTTACGGCTGCTTTTTGGGAGAGAAGAACATGGTAATGGGGAGTTGCTGTTACTTTTTCTTCTTTTGTGCGAAGATGGCCTTGTAAGGAGTCATAGCATCATTGATAATATTGCAGAAGTGCACCGAACGAACCATATTATCGTCATGCTCCTGCGACAGTTGTTGGAGTTCTTTCACCATGTTAGACATGGCTGCCAGACGTTCGAGTGTAAGGCCAGGTTCTTCGACTTCTTCATGCGTTTCCTCTGGTTGTTGTTCTTCCTCTTCTCTGCTCGCCGATTTTGTCATTTCCTCCAAGTCTTCATCAGTCAAAGGCTGTGAGTGGCAGTCGATCAGTTCAATCACGTCTTCATGAGTCATATCTTTAAAGCCTTCTCCTCCTAGAAATGCAGCCAACTTCACAGCTTTTGCAACTGCCGAGTCATGCACTTCATCAGGAGCGAATCCTTTGTAGTAGTAGATGACTTCAGGCCAAAATTTCTTCCAGCTGGCATTGATTGTGGCCGGCTTCATCTCTCTGATTGCATTCTGAATATTTTGAAGGCATGTAGCAATCGTGTTGTTACGCCAGTACGTCTTCAGTGCGAATTCTTTGTCAGCATAAATGGAGTCAACCAGGTTCGCCAGGGCATTTCGTGTGTAGAGGGCCTTGAACGCACAAATAATGCCTTGATCCATAGGCTGAATTAGTGATGTCATATTCGGTGGCAGAACTCTATTTGAACACCGTCATAATGGAGATCAGTTGTGTGGCCACCGGCATTATCCATCAAAAGAAGTACTCTAAATTCAAGGCACATATATATTAGAAAATTGCATTCATGAATAAAGAACAGAACTAGGAATGATTATTTTCGGTTTAGCCTAGACAAGTAAATTTGGCGTAGCCTAGCCTAGGCTAGCCTAGAGACAAGCTAATTCGATTTAAGTCGTTTTTCGACTTAAGTCGTCTCTCCTGGAACCAATTAACGACATTGGATGAGGTATATATATATATATATATATATATATATATATATATATATATATATATATATATATATATATATATATATATATATATATATATATATATATATATATATATACACTCAGCTCGGTTTTTAGGTATTTTTAAAATACGCAAAATTGGAATGACGCCCCTAAAAAATAATAGTAAAATAATGCGAAATACACGAATTACGCCCGTGCAAAAAATTCGAAAAAAAAATTTCCCTTTAGTAAATAAGCAACTGCCTCAGAGGCACTTTCCCACCTTGCTGCCATGTACATACGTTTACATGGGAATTAAGGGGAAACCCTGGGTTGGGAGGGGGGAGGGTGAAAAGGACGATTTTCTGGCAACTATAACGTGTGCTGGTGCCAAGTGTAAAAGGAAAGGGCTCTATCTAAACTATAAACAGCAAAAAATTGCCCTTTTACGGAAGTATTCTTAGTAAATTAATGTCATAAATGACGACGTTTTGATAGACTCGTTGTGTTGCATTTTACATCAATTTGAATTACATAATCAGCGTTTCTGTACGATAACTTTGTCACTAGGGATGGAAGCAAGTGTTGGTGCCAGGTGTAAAAGGAAAGGGTTCTATCTAAACTATAAACAGCAACAAATTTTCATAGTAATGTCATGAATGACGATGTTTTGATATCCTTTCGTTGTGTTGCATTTTACATCAATTTGACATAGATAATTAGCGTTTCTGTACGATAACTTTGTCACTAGGGATGGAAGTAAGGGTTGGAGAGTGGTTACGAGGTGTGGTGGGCTCATCTGATTTAGTACTTCAAGCAAAAGTATCTATGCCAATTATCATAATTTCTTATGGAAAATGACTCATTACATTACGCGACTTTTACATTACACGTCACTTCTGAGAACCTATCTTCGCCTTATTCCAAGAATTGGGTATATATATTTATATATATATATATATATATATATATATATATATATATATATATATATATATATATATATATATATATATATATATATATATATATATATATATATATACAGTGATCCTTCGTTTATCGCGAAGGTTCGGTTCCGGGACCCGGAGCGATAGAGGAATTTTCGCGAAATAAGATCACCCTATATGTACATAGATATTTTAATTTATATTGACGATTACACTGTATAATCCCTCCCTGTACTGTTAACAAACCACCCTTTACTTCATAAATAACAGATGCAAGTGTAAATTTATATGAAGTAATAGATAAACTTACTGTGAATGAGGTGGTAATGACATGACATACTCATGTACGTAGGTACTTTACAATTATTTTTACGTTTACTGTATAAACCCTTGGAAAACAATTTCCCCGCCATCACATAACATACAAATGTAATAATAATGATAAAGTATAAAAAGATAAGACAGGACAAAGCTTAGTCCTTGAATAAAATTTCATGAGGTTATTTTTCAAAGAGGACATCGACTAATATCGCACACGACGAAGCTCAATCCCTCAATAGAAGTTTCATAAGGTGGCCTTTGAGAGAGGATATTGTCTGACTGCATCTTATGTTTTGTGGTAGTTGATTCCATAGTTTAGGTCCAATAACATTTAATGCTCTAGCTCCTGTATCAGTGTTTGTTCTTGGGATATAAAGGGTGTCCAGACTTCTAGTGTTGAATCTTTCCCCTCGAATCTGAGCTACAGTTGGCAAAGTGAAGAGCCAGTCGGGAATAAACTTGTGATGAATTTTGAAGATTAAAAGACACATTTCATAAATGTATTTCTCATCCATATGGAGCCATTTTAATTTATCATATATTGGGGTGACTTGGTCATGTTTGCGAGCGCCCCATACAGCAACCTTAGCAGCAAAATTCTGCATTTTACTTACTCTGCCCATTTGTGTCTTATTAGTTGAGCCCCAAACTCTCAAGCAGTAGTTTAAGATACTAAGTACCAAGGACTGCACCACCATGACTCGACATTCAAAGTTGAAACTATCACTTACACAGTTAATAAAGAGAAGTATACCTGTAACCTTTTTCTGCAATTCATCAATATGAACATTGAAAGTTAAAAAGTTGTCCATATGTACTCCACGGTTTTTGACACTTTGTGATGGAACGAGTGTGACATTGCCGAGTCTTAAATTGATGCTATTTGGAATACGGGATATGTACTGCCTTGACCGAAAGAAAATTAGTTGAGTTTTGCTCTCGTTTAAAAGGAGCCCATTCTTATTGTAATATGCTTTAGCACTAATTAGAACCTCTTTCGCTTTTGTAGCAATTCATTAGTTTTATCAATCTCTCCTGTCAGTAAGATCTGAGTGTCATCGGCGTATATAACCAGGAGGCAGTCACGAATATATATAGGCAGATCATTTATGTAAATAAGAAATAGTAAAGGCCCCAAGATCGATCCCTAAGGGACTCCAAACTTTATTTTCTGAGGAGAGGATATGGCTGATCCAATGCGTACTGACTGAACTCGATTTTCAAGATAGTTTTCAAACCAAAGTGAATGAATATTCAAATCTTCGCATTTTTTTAGTAAAATTTGATGGTTGACGCTATCAAATGCTTTAGAGAGATCAAGAAGCAAGAGTAGGGATATTTTCTTGTCTTCAATGTTTTCATAAATTTTACTGGTAACAGAGTAAAGCTGTTTCAGTGGAAAGATTTGGTCGGAAGCCATGTTGGTTTTTTGCGAGTAATATATTAGATTCGAGAAAATCAATCAATTGGTTCGCAATTATTTTTTCTAGTATCTTTGAGAGGATGATCAATAGAGAAATAGGTCTGTAGTTTCCAACATTTTCAGCATCTCTATTTTTAAAAACTGGGGCAAAAATAGAATGCTTCCAAAAATCCAGATGAACACCTGTTACAATGGATGTATTCATATTTATAAGGATATAGTAAATGGTAACGGGTAAGGAATCGACCAAGAATCGAAAAGGTATCCCGTCAGAGCCATAAGAGTTTGTTGCGTTTAAACTCTTAATGGTCAGTATTAAAGTGTTGATGTCGACTGGCTGTGGCCTAAATTTCTTCAAGTTTCTTGATGGTAATGAAGGACAATTATTCATAAATAAATTAGAATCTATCAGGTTTTCTTGGGATTTCCTGAAAGTGTTTTCTCCTATCATGGCAAAGTGTTTGCTAAATTCCTCCACTTTATTTTTGAGCTCAGCTTCTGAATCTGCTAGCAATCCAGATGGTTTTTTATTTCCAGGAATTATTTTCTTTATAACGATCCATGTACCCTTAATGTTACCCTTACTTTTCAAAAATTGTTCTTTAAAGTAGTTTGATTTACTAATGAATATCATATTTTTTACTTTTTGTTTTTGTTTTCGATAGATACTTTCAGCCATGGGGTCTAACCTATTTAGCTTAAAGACTTTATGCACATTGTTTCTGTTTTTTATCGCCTCCTTTATTTGATCATCAATCCAAGGAGCGTAGGGCCGCTTAATCTCTTTTGTTACAAAAGGAGTGCAAGAATTTAAACATTCGATAAAAGTGCTCGTGAAAAAGGAAACTTGGTTATTGGTTATTGCCAACTACAGTAGCAAAGGTAAGAAAGACTACATAGTGTAATTTTACTGTTTTCATGTGTTCGATTATTTATTTTTGCTTTAGGATATTTATTTTAGCATTAGTGGGGGACCAAAGTTCGAATTAAAGGTGGGTTCCGACTTAAGTCGACATCTGTGTTAAGTAAGCTGTCAGGAACTGAACCCTGACATTGTATATGCGGACCTTCTCTGTGTGTGTGTCTATATATATGCATGTGTGTGTGTGTGTGTAATTACATAATTGTGCTTATGGGAAAGAGCCCCAAGCTCGTAACTTCCCGTCTCCTGGTCGGTTCCATTTTGTACTAAGTGATACTTATCATTCTTGTCCTTAAAACTATGGATTGAGTTAGCATTAACTGCCTCCTCGCTTAGCGAATTCCAATTGTTAACTACTCTTACACTAAAAAAAAGTACATCCCAACATCCTGCAAAAAAGTTTTCTTACGAAGCTTCAAAACATGACCTCTAGTTGTAGTGCCTGCCATATCAAAATATCGATTCCTATCTATTCTGTCATAACCATGAAGGAATTTACAAACTGTCACCATACCCCCCCTCAATCTTCTAGCTCCGAGTGATGGTAAGTCTAATTCCCTCAGCCTCTCATCGTAAATGAGATTCCGTATTTCTGGCACCAGTTTCGTGGGATGTCTTTGAACTTCTTCCAGCTTAACTATGTACTTTTACGAGTGCAAATTCAAAAGGGGGCTGCATATTCAAGTTTTGGCCTCACATAGGTTACATAAATATTTCTGAACATTTCCTTGTCCATGTGCCTGAAGGCTACCCATACATTTGCTAAGAAAGCATATGCTGCCCTTACTATGCCATTTATATGCATTTCTGGACACATATCGGCCAGTATGTTTACTCCTAGATCTCTCTCATTCTCTGTCTCAAGAAGCTCTACTCCTGCCACTGAGTAGCCAAGTTTTGGCCTTCTTGCACTTGTACCCATTCACAATACCTTACATTTGGAATTATTGAATTTCATTAGCCACTTTTATGACCACTGATACAGACTATTTAGATGTTCCTGAAGTTCTCTACCATTGTTCTCGTTTCTTACTTTCTTCACAATCTTAGCATCACCTGCAAATATATTCATGAATGAATTTAGACTCTGGTGGGTCATTTACATATACAACAAACAAAAGTGGTCCTAAAACTGAACCCTGTGGAACTCAACTACTAACTCTTCTCCATTCAGACACTGAGTCTCTTACTCTAACCCTCTGTTCCCTTCCTTCAAAGTATGTTTTTATCCATTTTAAGCATTTCCAGCTATTCTTACCATTGCTTGCAGCTTTGTAATAAGTCTCCCGTGTGGGATAGTGTGAAATGCTTTCTGGAAGTCTAAGAATATGCAATCTGCCCAGCCCTCTCTCTCCTGAAAGATTTGGCTCACCTCATCATAAAATTCTACCTTCTCTGAAGCCAAGTTGTCTCACTGACAAAAAGCAGAAGGATTCCAAGTGAAGAGAGATATGTTTCCTTAGTAGCTTCTCCATAACTTTGCAAACTATGCTAGCCAAGGAAACAGGTCTATAGTTTAGAGCCGTATCCCTCCTTTCCTTTTTGAAGATAGGTATCACGTTCGCTTGTTTCCAGCATCTTGGAATCTCCCCCGACTCCAGCAAATTTTTAAATATATTTAGTGTGCTGATAATGAATTTGTGCATTTTTTAAGTACATGAGGGATATATCATCAGCACCTGTAGCTTTATGGACATCTAACTCCATCAGCACTTTGCATACCTCTGTGGATGAGAGGATGTTGTTCTTAAATACTGGCAATCAGAGGGGGTGGGGTATTTTCTACTAGAAGTACTGGCACACTCCTTGTTCAATTCTTTGCAGATCTCTTCATCCATTTCAGTGATACTTCCATCTGCTCTCTTATGCTTAAAAACCTATTCTTTTACATTCAGTTTTCTTCTGATAAAGTTGTGGAAAAGATTGGGATTTTCTTTAGCCTTCTTGGTGATGTCTTCATAGTCTCTCTCTGCCTCTCTTCTTTTACTTAGGTAATCATTTCTTGCTCTTTTATAGGTCTGACAGGAATTTATGTTTTTTCTCCACCTAAACCTTTTCCAGCATTTATCTTTCCAGTATTTAGCTCTTCTACACTCATTATCGAACCCTTTTTCTCTTGCATGAATTAGACCTACTTTGGTGACAGGTATGCAGCAATCTACTATCTTCCCATATTTCTCACAAAAGATGTCGTACATTTCTTGTACAGATTTGTTGTTAAATAAGGTCCTCCAGTCAATAACTGTAAATACCTCATTCATTTTGAGGTAATCTCTTTTTGGTTAGTTCCCCTTGTGTCCTGAGAGTGAGAGAGTAATAATAATAATAATAATAATAATAATAAACTTTATTTCCATTTTACAATGGGTATTCGTCAGCCAGGACAAGCCCCAACCCCCCACTGTGATGTCCACCCACAGCAGTTCCTGCCAGTAAACAGCTTAAACTCTCGGTCTTGGACGGGGACCGATCTTTCGACCTCGTGAATGCGAAGCCAGCGCGTTACCACTGTACTAGCCAGCAGGCTAGAGAGAGAGAGAGAGAGAGAGAGAGAGAGAGAGAGAGAGAGAGAGAGAGAGAGAGAGAGAGAGAGAGAGAGAGAGAGAGAGAGAGAGTGTGTGTGTGTGATTACCTAATTGTGATTACCTAATTGTGTTTACGGGAAAGAGCCCAAAGCTCGTATCTTCCCGTCTCCCGATCGGTTCCATTTTAGACTTAGTGATACTTATCATATCTGTCCTTAAAACTATGGATTGAGATAGCATTAACTACCTCCTCGCTTAGCGAATTCCAATTATCAACTACTCTTACACTGAAAAAGTATTTCCTTACATCCTGCAAACAAGTTTTCTTACGAAGCTTCAAACTATGACCTCTAGTTCTAGAGCCAGCCATATCAAAATATCGATCCCTATCCACTCTATCATAACCATGAAGGAATTTAAAGACTGTCACCATATCCCCCCTCACTCTTCTAGCTTCGAGTGATGGTAAGTCTAATTCCCTCAGCCTCTCATCATAACTGAGATTGCGTATTTCTGGCACCAGTTTCGTGGCATGTCTTTGAGCTTTTTCAAGCTTAGCTATGTGCTTTTTCAAGTGCGGATTCCAAAAGGGGGCTGCATATTCGAGTTTTGGCCTCACATAGGTTACATAAATATTTCTGAACATTTCCTTGTCCATGTGCCTGAAGGCTACCCTTACATTTGATAAGAATGCATATGCTGCCCTTACTATGCCATTTATATGTATTTCTGGAGACAAATCTGCCAGTATGTTTACTCCTAGATCTCTCTCATTTTCTGTCTCTTGAAGTTGTACTCCAGCCACCGAGTAGTCAAGCTTGGGCCATCTTGCACTTGTACCCATTCTCATTACCTTACATTTTGAAGTATTGAATTTCATTAGCCACTTTTCTGACCACTCATGCAGATTATTTAGATCCTCCTGAAGTTCTCTACCATTGTTCACGTTTTTTACTTTCTTCACAATCTCTGCATCATCTGCAAACATATTCATGAATGAATTTACAGACTCTGGTAGGTCATTTACATATACAAGGAACAAAAGTGGCCCTAAAACTGAACCCTGTGGAACTCCACTACTAACTCTTCTCCATTCAGACACTGAGTGTCTTACTCTAACCCTCTGTTCCCTTCCTTCTAAGTAAGTTTTTATCCATTCCAAAACATTTCCACCTATTCTAGCCATTGATTGCAGCTTCCTAATAAGTCTCCCATGTGGAACAGTGTCAAACGCTTTCGGGAAGTCTAGGAATATGCAATCTGCCCAGCCCTCTCTTTCCTGTAAGATTTGGCTTACCTCATCATAAAATTCTAATAAGTTTGTTACTGTTGATCTACCTTCTCTGAAGCCATGTTGCCTCACTGACAAAAAGTTGAAGGATTCCAAGTGAAGAGAGATATGTTTCCTTAGTAGTTTCTCCATAACTTTGCAAACTATGCTGGTCAAGGAAACTGGTCTATAGTTCAGAGCCGTATCCCTCCTTCCCCTTTTGAAGATAGGTATCACATTTGCTTGTTTCCAGCATCTTGGAATCTCCCCTGACTCCAGTGACTTTTTAAATATGATACTTAGTGTCACTGACATTGAGTTTGCGCATTTTATAAGCACATGAGGGGATATGTCATCAGGACCTGTAGCTTTATGAACATCTAAATCCATCAGCGCTTTGCATACCTCTGTGGCTGTAAGGTTGATGTTCTCTAATACCGGCCCTTGAGCTTCTATCACTGCAATCTGAGGGGGTGGGGTATTTTCTACTGTAAATACTGACTGAAACTCCTTGTTCAATTCTTTGCAGATCTCTTCGTCCGTCTCAGTGATGCTTCCATCCGCTCTCTTTAGTCTTAAAACCTGTTCTTTTACCTTCAGTTTTCCTCTGATAAAGCTGTGGAAAAGCTTGGGATTTTCTTTAGCCTTCCAGGTGATGTCCCTCTCATAGTCTCTCTCTGCCTCTCTCCTTTTACTTAGGTAGTCACTTCTTGCTCTTTTGTAGGTTTGCCAGGCATTTATGTTTTTTCTCCTCCTATACCTTTTCCAGCATTTGTCTCTCCACTCCTTAGCTCTTTTACACCCATTATCGAACCATTTCTCTCTGGCATGAATTACACCTACTTTGGTGACAGGTATGCAGCAATCTACTATCTTCCCATATTTCTCACAAAAGATGTCATACATTTCTTGTACAGATTTGTTGTAAAAGAAGGTTCTCCAGTCAATAACTGCAAAAAGCTCATTCATTTTGATGTAATCTCCTTTCGGATAGTTCCTCCTCATGTCCTCAGTGCCTCTACTCTCAGGAAGAATGTCTTCAATGATATACTCCATCAACAACACACAGTGGTCACTCTTTCCAATTGGTGGTTCATACTCAATATTTTCAATATCCAACACATTATCTGTGAACACCAGATCAAGTAGTGATGGCTCATCCCCACCCCTGGCTCTTGTTGGTTCCATTACATGTTGGTGTAGGAAATTCCCTTGTACGCAATCTAGGAATCTTGCCCCGAATGAGTCCTCACCACTGTGTGGGTCAAGATTTATCCAATCTATCTCTTTATGATTAAAGTCTCCCATAATCAAAATCCTACATTTTTTCTCCCGCGCCATGTTACCAACTGAGTTTATGACTTCAATCGTACCTATATGACTTTCCTCATAAATTTCAAGCCTATTTTGGTTCCTTGGTGGGTTGTATACAACAGTTATTATAATGCTCTCTGACCCAGTATTTATGCGAGCAACAAGAAATTCCATGAACTCACTTTCTATAGCCAAGTTTATTTCTTCAACTTGAATCCTCTCACTTATGAGCAGTGCTATCCCTCCACCAGTCCTTTCAGATCTTTCGACACGTGTGTGTGTGTGTGTGTGTGTGTGTGTGTGTGTGTGTGTGTGTGTGTGTGTGATTACCTAATTGTGATTACCTAATTGTGTTTACGGGAAAGAGCCCAAAGCTCGTATCTTCCCGTCTCCTGATCGGTTCCATTTTTAGACTTAGTGATACTTATCATACCTGTCCTTAAAACTATGGATTGAGGTAGCATTAACTACCTCCTCGCTTAGCGAATTCCAATTATCAACTACTCTTACACTGAAAAAGTATTTCCTTACATCCTGCAAACAAGTTTTCTTCCGAAGCTTCAAACTATGACCTCTAGTTCTAGAGCCAGCCATATCGAAATATCGATCCCTATCCACTCTATCATAACCATGAAGGAATTTAAAGACTGTCACCATATCCCCCCTTACTCTTCTAGCTTCGAGTGATGGCAAGTCTAATTCCCTCAGCCTCTCATCATAACCGAGATTGCGTATTTCTGGCACCAGTTTCGTGGCATGTCTTTAAACTTTTTCAAGCTTAGCTATGTGCTTTTTCAAGTGCGGATTCCAAAAGGGGGCTGCATATTCGAGTTTTGGCCTCACATAGGTTACATAAATATTTCTGAACATTTCCTTGTCCATGTGCCTGAAGGCTACCCTTACATTTGATAAGAATGCATATGCTGCCCTTACTACGCCATTTATATGTATTTCTGGAGACAAATCTGCCAATATGTTTACTCCTAGATCTCTCTCATTTTCTGTCTCTTGAAGCTGTACTCCAGCCACCGAGTAGTCAAGCTTGGGCCTTCTTGCACTTGTACCCATTCTCATTACCTTACATTTTGAGGTATTGAATTTCATTAGCCACTTTTCTGACCACTCATGCAGATTATTTAGATCCTCCTGAAGTTCTCTACCATTGTTCTCGTTTTTTACTTTCTTCACAATCTTTGCATCATCTGCAAACATATTCATGAATGAATTTACAGACTCTGGTAGGTCATTTACATATACAAGGAACAAAAGTGGCCCTAAAACTGAACCCTGTGGAACTTCACTACTAACTCTTCTCCATTCAGACACTGAGTGTCTTACTCTAACCCTCTGTTCCCTTCCTTCTAAGTAAGTTTTTATCCATTTCAAGACATTTCCACCTATTCTAGCCATTGATTGCAGCTTCCTAATAAGTCTCCCATGTGGAACAGTGTCAAACGCTTTCTGGAAGTCTAGGAATATGCAATCTGCCCAACCCTCTCTTTCCTGTAAGATTTGGCTTACCTCATCATAAAATTCTAATAAGTTTGTTACTGTTGATCTTCCTTCTCTGAAGCCATGTTGCCTCACTGACAAAAAGTTGAAGGATTCCAAGTGAAGAGAGATATGTTTCCTTAGTAGTTTCTCCATAAGTTTGCAAACTATGCTGGTCAAGGAAACTGGTCTATAGTTCAGAGCCGTATCCCTCCTTCCCTTTTTGAAGATAGGTATCACATTTGCTTGTTTCCAGCATCTTGGAATCTCCCCCGACTCCAATGACTCCTTAAATATGATACTTAGTGCCACTGATATTGTGTTTGCGCATTTTTTAAGCACATGAGGGGATATGTCATCAGGACCTGTAGCTTTATGAACATCTAAATCCATCAGCGCTTTGCATACCTCTGTGGCTGTAAGGTTGATGTTCTCTAATACCGGCCCTTGAGCTTCTATCACTGCAATCTGAGGGTGTGTGTGTGTGTGTGTGTGTGTGTGTGTGTGTGTGTGTGTGTGTGTGTGTGTGTGTGTGTGTGTGTGTGTGTGTGTGTGTGTGTGTGTGTGTGTGTGTGTGTGTGTGTGTGTGTGTGTGTGTGTGTGTGTGATTACCTAATTGTGATTACCTAATTGTGTTTACGGGAAAGAGCCCAAAGCTCGTATCTTCCCGTCTCCTGATCGGTTCCATTTTTAGACTTAGTGATACTTATCATACCTGTCCTTAAAACTATGGATTGAGGTAGCATTAACTACCTCCTCGCTTAGCGAATTCCAATTATCAACTACTCTTACACTGAAAAAGTATTTCCTTACATCCTGCAAACAAGTTTTCTTCCGAAGCTTCAAACTATGACCTCTAGTTCTAGAGCCAGCCATATCGAAATATCGATCCCTATCCACTCTATCATAACCATGAAGGAATTTAAAGACTGTCACCATATCCCCCCTTACTCTTCTAGCTTCGAGTGATGGCAAGTCTAATTCCCTCAGCCTCTCATCATAACCGAGATTGCGTATTTCTGGCACCAGTTTTGTGGCATGTCTTTGAACTTTTTCAAGCTTAGCTATGTGCTTTTTCAAGTGCGGATTCCAAAAGGGGGCTGCATATTCGAGTTTTGGCCTCACATAGGTTACATAAATATTTCTGAACATTTCCTTGTCCATGTGCCTGAAGGCTACCCTTACATTTGATAAGAATGCATATGCTGCCCTTACTACGCCATTTATATGTATTTCTGGAGACAAATCTGCCAATATGTTTACTCCTAGATCTCTCTCATTTTCTGTCTCCTGAAGTTGTACTCCAGCCACCGAGTAGTCAAGCTTGGGCCTTCTTGCACTTGTACCCATTCTCATTACCTTACATTTTGAGGTATTGAATTTCATTAGCCACTTTTCTGACCACTCATGCAGATTATTTAGATCCTCCTGAAGTTCTCTACCATTGTTCTCGTTTTTTACTTTCTTCACAATCTTTGCATCATCTGCAAACATATTCATGAATGAATTTACAGACTCTGGTAGGTCATTTACATATACAAGGAACAAAAGTGGCCCTAAAACTCAACCCTGTGGAACTCCACTACTAACTCTTCTCCATTCAGACACTGAGTGTCTTACTCTAACCCTCTGTTCCCTTCCTTCTAAGTAAGTTTTTATCCATTCCAAGACATTTCCACCTATTCTAGCCATTGATTGCAGCTTCCTAATAAGTCTCCCATGTGGAACAGTGTCAAACGCTTTCTGGAAGTCTAGGAATATGCAATCTGCCCAGCCCTCTCTTTCCTGTAAGATTTGGCTTACCTCATCATAAAATTCTAATAAGTTTGTTACTGTTGATCTTCCTTCTCTGAAGCCATGTTGCCTCACTGACAAAAAGTTGAAGGATTCCAAGTGAAGAGAGATATGTTTCCTTAGTAGTTTCTCCATAACTTTGCAAACTATGCTGGTCAAGGAAACTGGTCTATAGTTCAGAGCCGTATCCCTCCTTCCCTTTTTGAAGATAGGTATCACATTTGCTTGTTTCCAGCATCTTGGAATCTCCCCCGACTCCAATGACTCCTTAAATATGATACTTAGTGCCACTGATATTGTGTTTGCGCATTTTTTAAGCACATGAGGGGATATGTCATCAGGACCTGTAGCTTTATGAACATTAAATCCATCAGCGCTTTGCATACCTCTGTGGCTGTAAGGTTGATGTTCTCTAATACCGGCCCTTGAGCTTCTATCACTGCAATCTGAGGGGGTGGGGTATTTTCTACTGTAAATGCTGACTGAAACTCCTTGTTCAATTCTTTGCAGATCTCTTCGTCCGTCTCAGTGATGCTTCCATCCGCTCTCTTTAGCCTTAAAACCTGTTCTTTTACCTTCAGTTTTCCTCTGATAAAGCTGTGGAAAAGCTTGGGATTTTCTTTCGCCTTCCTGGTGATGTCCCTCTCATAATCTTTCTCTGCCTCTCTCCTTTTACTTAGGTAGTCATTTCTTGCTCTTTTGTAGGTTTGCCAGGCATTTATGTTTTTTCTCCTCCTATACCTTTTCCAGCATTTGTCTCTCCACTCCTTAGCTCTTTTACACCCATTATTGAACCATTTCTCTCTGGCATGAATTACACCTACTTTGGTGACAGGTATGCAGCAATCTACAATCTTCCCATATTTCTCACAAAAGATGTCATACATTTCTTGTACAGATTTGTTGTAAAATAAGGTTCTCCAGTCAATAACTGCAAAAAGCTCATTCATTTTGATGTAATCTCCTTTCTGATAGTTCCTCCTCATGTCCTCAGTGCCTCTACTCTCAGGAAGAATGTCTTCAATGATATACTCCATCAACAACACACAGTGGTCACTCTTTCCAATTGGTGGTTCATACTCAATATTTTCAATATCCAACACATTATCTGTGAACACCAGATCAAGTAGTGATGGCTCATCCCCACCCCTGGCTCTTGTTGGTTCCATTACATGTTGGTGTAGGAAATTCCCTTGTACGCAATCTAGGAATCTTGCCCCAAAGGAGTCCTCACCACTGTGTGGGTCAAGATTTATCCAATCTATCTCTTTATGATTAAAGTCTCCCATAATCAAAATCCTACATTTTTTCTCCCGCGCCATGTTAACAACTGAGTTTATGACTTCAATCGTACCTATATGACTTTCCTCATAAATTTCAAGCCTATTTTGGTTCCTTGGTGGGTTGTATACAACAGTTATTATAATGCTCTCTGACCCAGTATTTATGCGAGCAACAAGAAATTCCCTGAACTCACTTTCTATAGCCAAGTTTATCTCTTCAACTTGAATCCTCTCACTTATGAGCAGTGCTATCCCTCCACCAGTCCTCTCAGATCTTTCGACCCTTAGTATTCTGAAGCCCTTAGGAAAAACTGTGACACTGTTTATGTCCTCACTCAACTTAGTCTCTGTAATTGCTACTATATCTGCCTTACTGTTGTGAATCCTATCTTTTAATTCTACTGCCTTACCAGCTAATCCATCAGCATTTGTGTATAACAATCTTAATGAGGCCCCATCCCCTGATCTTCTGTCATTATCTTCTTTATCTCCCCTTTGTCTGGAAGTATTCCATAACGAAAATTTTTCTTCTCTTCTTCATTTCTTTCATCATTTAACCTGTGTGTGTGTGTGTGTGTGTGTGTGTGTGTGTGTGTGTGTGTGTGTGTGTGTGTGTGTGTGTGTGTGTGTGTGTGTGTGGTGTGTGTGTGTGTGTGTGTGTGTGTGTGTGTGATTACCTAATTGTGATTACCTAATTGTGTTTACGGGAAAGAGCCCAAAGCTCGTATCTTCCCGTCTCCTGATCGGTTCCATTTTTAGACTTAGTGATACTTATCATACCTGTCCTTAAAACTATGGATTGAGGTAGCATTAACTACCTCCTCGCTTAGCGAATTCCAATTATCAACTACTCTTACACTGAAAAAGTATTTCCTTACATCCTGCAAACAAGTTTTCTTCCGAAGCTTCAAACTATGACCTCTAGTTCTAGAGCCAGCCATATCGAAATATCGATCCCTATCCACTCTATCATAACCATGAAGGAATTTAAAGACTGTCACCATATCCCCCCTTACTCTTCTAGCTTCGAGTGATGGCAAGTCTAATTCCCTCAGCCTCTCATCATAACCGAGATTGCGTATTTCTGGCACCAGTTTCGTGGCATGTCTTTGAACTTTTTCAAGCTTAGCTATGTGCTTTTTCAAGTGCGGATTCCAAAAGGGGGCTGCATATTCGAGTTTTGGCCTCACATAGGTTACATAAATATTTCTGAACATTTCCTTGTCCATGTGCCTGAAGGCTACCCTTACATTTGATAAGAATGCATATGCTGCCCTTACTACGCCATTTATATGTATTTCTGGAGACAAATCTGCCAATATGTTTACTCCTAGATCTCTCTCATTTTCTGTCTCCTGAAGTTGTACTCCAGCCACCGAGTAGTCAAGCTTGGGCCTTCTTGCACTTGTACCCATTCTCATTACCTTACATTTTGAGGTATTGAATTTCATTAGCCACTTTTCTGACCACTCATGCAGATTATTTAGATCCTCCTGAAGTTCTCTACCATTGTTCTCGTTTTTTACTTTCTTCACAATCTTTGCATCATCTGCAAACATATTCATGAATGAATTTACAGACTCTGGTAGGTCATTTACATATACAAGGAACAAAAGTGGCCCTAAAACTGAACCCTGTGGAACTCCACTACTAACTCTTCTCCATTCAGACACTGAGTGTCTTACTCTAACCCTCTGTTCCCTTCCTTCTAAGTAAGTTTTTATCCATTCCAAGACATTTCCACCTATTCTAGCCATTGATTGCAGCTTCCTAATAAGTCTCCCATGTGGAACAGTGTCAAACGCTTTCTGGAAGTCTAGGAATATGCAATCTGCCCAGCCCTCTCTTTCCTGTAAGATTTGGCTTACCTCATCATAAAATTCTAATAAGTTTGTTACTGTTGATCTTCCTTCTCTGAAGCCATGTTGCCTCACTGACAAAAAGTTGAAGGATTCCAAGTGAAGAGAGATATGTTTCCTTAGTAGTTTCTCCATAACTTTGCAAACTATGCTGGTCAAGGAAACTGGTCTATAGTTCAGAGCCGTATCCCTCCTTCCCTTTTTGAAGATAGGTATCACATTTGCTTGTTTCCAGCATCTTGGAATCTCCCCCGACTCCAATGACTCCTTAAATATGATACTTAGTGCCACTGATATTGTGTTTGCGCATTTTTTTAGCACATGAGGGGATATGTCATCAGGACCTGTAGCTTTATGAACATCTAAATCCATCAGCGCTTTGCATACCTCTGTGGCTGTAAGGTTGATGTTCTCTAATACCGGCCCTTGAGCTTCTATCACTGCAATCTGAGGGGGTGGGGTATTTTCTACTGTAAATACTGACTGAAACTCCTTGTTCAATTCTTTGCAGATCTCTTCGTCCGTCTCAGTGATGCTTCCATCCGCTCTCTTTAGCCTTAAAACCTGTTCTTTTACCTTCAGTTTTCCTCTGATAAAGCTGTGGAAAAGCTTGGGATTTTCTTTCGCCTTCCTGGTGATGTCCCTCTCATAATCTTTCTCTGCCTCTCTCCTTTTACTTAGGTAGTCATTTCTTGCTCTTTTGTAGGTTTGCCAGGCATTTATGTTTTTTCTCCTCCTATACCTTTTCCAGCATTTGTCTCTCCACTCCTTAGCTCTTTTACACCCATTATCGAACCATTTCTCTCTGGCATGAATTACACCTACTTTGGTGACAGGTATGCAGCAATCTACAATCTTCCCATATTTCTCACAAAAGATGTCATACATTTCTTGTACAGATTTGTTGTAAAATAAGGTTCTCCAGTCAATAACTGCAAAAAGCTCATTCATTTTGATGTAATCTCCTTTCTGATAGTTCCTCCTCATGTCCTCAGTGCCTCTACTCTCAGGAAGAATGTCTTCAATGATATACTCCATCAACAACACACAGTGGTCACTCTTTCCAATTGGTGGTTCATACTCAATATTTTCAATATCCAACACATTATCTGTGAACACCAGATCAAGTAGTGATGGCTCATCCCCACCCCTGGCTCTTGTTGGTTCCATTACATGTTGGTGTAGGAAATTCCCTTGTACGCAATCTAGGAATCTTGCCCCAAAGGAGTCCTCACCACTGTGTGGGTCAAGATTTATCCAATCTATCTCTTTATGATTAAAGTCTCCCATAATCAAAATCCTACATTTTTTCTCCCGCGCCATGTTAACAACCGAGTTTATGACTTCAATCGTACCTATATGACTTTCCTCATAAATTTCAAGCCTATTTTGGTTCCTTGGTGGGTTGTATACAACAGTTATTATAATGCTCTCTGACCCAGTATTTATGCGAGCAACAAGAAATTCCCTGTGTGTGTGTGTGTGTGTGTGTGTGTGTGTGTGTGTGTGTGTGTGTGTGTGTGTGTGTGTGTGTGTGTGTGTGTGTGTGTGTGTGTGTGTGTGTGTGTGTGTGTGTGTGTGTGTGTGTGTGTGTGTGTGTGTGTGTGTGTGTGTGTGTGTGTGTGTGTGTGTGTGTGTGTGTGTGTGTGTGTGTGTGTGTGTGTGTGTGTGTGTGTGTGTGTGTGTGTGTGTGTGTGTGTGTGTGTGTGTGTGTGTGTGTGTGTGTGTGTGTGTGTGTGTGTGTGTGTGTGTGTGTGTGTGTGTGTGTGTGTGTGTGTGTGTGTGTGTGTGTGTGTGTGTGTGTGTGTGTGTGTGTGTGTGTGTGTGTGTGTGTGTGTGTGTGTGTGTGTGTGTGTGTGTGTGTGTGTGTGTGTGTGTGTGTGTGTGTGTGTGTGTGTGTGTGTGTGTGTGTGTGTGTGTGTGTGTGTGTGTGTGTGTGTGTGTGTGTGTGTGTGTGTGTGTGTGTGTGTGTGTGTGTGTGTGTGTGTGTGTGTGTGTGTGTGTGTGTGTGTGTGTGTGTGTGTGTGTGTGTGTGTGTGTGTGTGTGTGTGTGTGTGTGTGTGTGTGTGGTGTGTGTGTGTGTGTGGTGTGGTGTGTGTGTGTGTGTGTGTGTGTGTGTGTGTGTGTGTGTGTGGTGTGTGTGTGTGTGTGTGTGTGTGTGTGTGTGTGTGTGTGTGTGTGTGTGGTGTGTGTGTGTGTGTGTGTGTGTGTGTGTGTGTGTGTGTGTGTGTGTGTGTGTGTGTGTGTGTGTGTGTGTGTGTGTGTGTGTGTGTGTGTGTGTGTGTGTGTGTGTGTGTGTGTGCTGCTCTCTCTCTCTCTCTCTCTCTCTCTCTCTCTCTCTCTCTCTCTCTCTCTCTCTCTCTCTCTCTTTGCGTACGATGAACAGCTTATGAGTGCCGCGTAAGAATACACAGATAGCAGCACAGGTTTATTCATACATATTTTTTTTTTTTTTAAGAGTGTGACACCGGGACAGGTAGAAACTGCCCTCATCAACAAAGGCCCGGGCACGAGAAAATACCAAGACAAAGGAAAAGAAAAAGGTTAAGGGCAAGGCAGAGATGAGGTAATGTCACACAAAGGAAAACGACAGACAGAAAAAAAAACAGTCAAAGTAAAGAGGACCCAGAGATTTGGAGGACTAGGCCCTGAAATGACGATAGATCTGCTTTTTGAAGGATGAAAGGTCATAAGACTTAGGAAAGACAGAAGGAGGAAGAGAGTTCCAGAGTCTGGAGGTAGGTGGGAAGAAGCAGTCGCTGCACCGACCAATCCGCGAGCTACAAATCTCCACACAGTTCCTGTGAGATGAGGCCGCTTGGCGAGTGTTACGCGGCCTCGGCAGTGGAGGAGGGATGCAACTCGCCAACTCATCAGAGCAGCGATGGAAGTAGTAGCGATAGAAAAGCGAAAGGGAAGATACCTTACGGCGAAGAGAGAGAGAATCCAGGTTAGAAGTAAGAGAAGGATCATTAATGAGTCTAACTGCCTTAGATTCAACCCTATCAAGAAGATAAGTAAAGGAAGAAGCACCCCAGATGTGTGATCAGTATTCTAAGCAGGGGCAGATAAGACCTTTGTAAATTTTAAGTAACTGCAATGAGGAAAAGTAATAACGAAAACGAAACAAAACCCCCAATTTTTTGGATTAAGATTTAGAAATTTGGATTATGTGATTCCTCCAAGACAAGTTAGAGGCTATATGGATTCCTAATATATTGATAGAGTTAAGTGGGTAAATTTCATTAGTTTCGAAGACAATAGGGTTATCAGGAGGAGAAGAAGATAAAGAGATAGCCAGAAACTGTGTATTGGAGGCATTGAATTTAACTAAATTTTGAGTGCCCCATTCAGATACTCTCTGCAAATCGGAGTTAAGAGTAGAAGAAAGAGTGATACGAGATTGATTACGAGTAACAGATGAAGGTTGTGAAGAAAAGGCAGAGGAAAAGTGAAGGGTAGAATCATCAGCAAAGGCATGAAGAAAAGAGGAAGATGGGGATTGTAGAAGATCATTGGTGAAGAGAAGGAAGAGAGTAGGTGAAAGAACAGAGCCCTGTGGAACACCACTGGAAAAAGAGAAAGGGCTAGATGTCGCGCCATCAACAACTACAGATATAGAACGGTCAGTAAGAAAACTGGAAATCAGAGAACAGAAAGAAGGAGTAAAGCCATAGGCAGGGAGTTTGGCCAACAGAGCCTTGTGCCAGACTGTCAAAAGCCTTAGAGATATCAAGGGCGACGACAAAGGATTCCCCATAGTTCCTCAGAGAAGATGACCATACATGAGTAAGATAGGACAGAAGATCACCAGTGGATCTTGCCTTGCGGAAGCCGTACTGGTGATCGGAGATAAGTGAGTTAGATTCAAGGAGTTTCAAGAAGTGAGCATTGAGCAAAGTTTCGAAAACTTTAGCAACAGAGGAGGTTAGAGCAATAGGTCGATAGTTAGAAGGAATAGAGCGGTCACCCTTCTTAGGAATAGGTTGAACTAGAGCATGCTTCCAAGATGAAGGATAGATACTGGTTGACAGAATGAGGCGAAAAAGATGGCAAAGCACTGGAGCCAGTTCATCTGCAAACTCCTTAAGGAACCTTGCAGGGATACCATCGGGACCAGATGCCTTGTTTGTCTTTAGTGAGCGAAGAACCTTATGAACTTTGCGTGAAGAAAGGATAAGGGAGGGCATAGGGTTAGAGAGGGGAAAAGACTGAGGAACAGGTGCGCTGGAATCGTTGCTAGAAGAGTTGGCACAAAAATGAGAGCCAAAGAGAGTGGCTTTGTCAGTGGGAGAGCAAGCTATAGAACCATCAGAACGAATGAGAGGGGGAAAGCTTGAGTTACAGAAGTTTTTGGCTAAGGACCAGAAGCATTTATCAGTGGGAGAGGAGATAAGGTCATCAACTTTCCTTCTTATAAAGAAAGCCTTAGACCTTCGAATCTGAGCAGTACAGCGATTCCTAGCTATAATAAAAGCAAAGCGAGTTAAATCAGGAGAGGCTTGGTAAGATCGGTGAGCCTGATTCCTAGCCTGGATAGCCATGGAGCAGGCACGGGCAAACCAAGGTTTAGGGGGAGAGAAAGTTTTTGTAGAAGAGGGGATGTACGCCTCCATTCCTGCAGTCATGATCTCGGCAACTTTTACAGCTACCCGATCAGGGTTGCGGGACCGAAAGCAGTAATACTTTTATTTTTTATTTCCATTTCAATACAATGGGTATTCGTCAGCCAGGGTAAGCCCCAACCCCCCACTGTGGTGTCCACCCACAGCAGTTCCTGCCAGTAAACAGCTTAAACTCTCGGTCTTGGAGTCATCCCATGGGAAGTCAAAGAGAAAGTTATGCAAATTTTCATATTAGGTTCGCTCGAAGTGCCAAAGGCGGCGTTGAGTAGGAGGGATTGGTGGTGGGGGAGCGAGAATGGAAGAGACAGAGATCATGGACTGGTCATATTTACCAAGAGGGGAAAGCACAGAATAAGAGTAGTTTGAAGGGTTAGAAGTAAAAAATAGGTCAAGAGTGTTTGCAGCATGTTCGTGACGATCAGGAACGCGAGTAGGATGTTTGATAATTTGCTCCAGATCGTGAGTAATAGAGAAAGCAAGAGCCTCGCTTCCTCCCACATCAGTGTGAGAAGAATGAAGCCACTCACTGGGTGAGAAGATAGCAAGGACTCATGGCACAAGGAGAGATATTCAAAGAAAGACACAAACTCGGTGGAGTTTGGAGAACAGTAGCAGAAGCAAAGGATGATGGTGGTAGTGGAGAGATAGACTTTTAGCCAGAGAACATCAAAGTCAGGAGATTCAAGGTCCATGAGCCTCACAGTAGGAGTGTTAATGTTGCAGTAAGCACAGACCCCACCTTTGGAACGAAAACGAGTATACAGATCATAGTGGGAGATTTGGAAAGGGTCGGCGGAAGCATGTATAGACAACTGGGTTTCAGATAGGAGGAGGAGGTTAGGGAGGAAAGTGCCCAAGTGCTGTTCCACAGACGAAAGATTAGAGTTCAGCCCACGAATGTTTGAATAGTGAAGAGTGAAAGAAGCAGATCTATTGGGAGGTGCAAGGTTAAGAGCAGAACCATTACTACCACCAGGCGTGTCTGCCCTCAAGCCAATGGTGGAGTCAACACGATCCCCGGAGATTCTTCGCACCCCACTATGCCGGGTACTAGGGGCCATTAGTTGTGAACCTTCCATAAATAATGACAAAATGTGAGGCAAAGGAAAGTAAACGAGACAGATGTGCAGAATGTTGTGACTTGTCAAAAGTAATGGAATAGCAAGAGATGTATAATGAATATGCCAGAATATTCAGTGTAGATGTAGGCATGAGGAAAGAACCGTCCTGAAGGAAGACTCAACCTGGAACTATCTAGACCAGTCCTAGTTGCATCCTAATACCTTAAGTCGTAGTCTTTCAACGGGCGGCTGGTGCCATGGCCAACCTACTATCCATTAAACATATAAAGTCAATGGCTTTATTTTTATATCTGCTTATGTATTTGGTTATATTGAGGGATCATAATGAATTTATTTACAAAATTGCCAAACACACAGCCCTAAATACGACTTTATGTGAATCAGTATCTTGAGCGTTGCGAAAGGCAATGTCATCACGCAGCATTACAAGAGGAAGAAGAACCAACGTTCACTATACTCTCACGCGCTACATTGTTTTTCGTGTTCCTCTGCTCTCTCGTTGGTTTCGTTCATGTTCACTCGTTACTGATCTTACTATGTCTCCCAAGCGTATTGGTGATGGTTCTGATGGCATTGCTGTGAAGTACAGAAAAGCCATCACCATGGAAGTGAGAGTTGAAATGGCAAAATGTCACTAATGTTCTACGAACATTAATGGCACACTGGGATTAGCATATACGACTGTGGCAATGATTATTAAGAATAAAGATCTCAACCTTAAACATATTAAACGTTCAACTCCTATGATGTCCACTGCAATTACTAAGCACCGTAGTCACCTTATGATCGATATGGAGAGGTTATTAGTGGTTGGCTTGATGATCAACATCGGCAGCATATCCAAGTGATAAAAGAAAAATCTTAAAGCATGTTCGATGACATGAAAAGAGAAAAGGAGGTAGGAAGTGAAAGTGAAGAGTTTGTGGCCAGTAGGGGTTAGTCTATGCATTTTAAGACTTGTGCATATTTGCATGACCTAAGGTTGCAAGGTGAAGCTGCTAGTGGTGACGAGAATGGAGCAAAAGAGTTTCTAAGTGTGTGTTACTGTGCCAAACAAGAATTCAACGTGGATGAGTCTAGCTTGTTTTGGAAGCATATGCCTAGTCGTATGTACATTGCCAAGGAGAAGATAGCCCCGGGCCAAATAGTCAGCAAGGAGAGACTGACTTTGCTTTCAGGGGATAATGTTGCTGGAGACTGAAAGCTGAAGCACTTGTTGGTTTACTTGGCAGAAAATTCAAAAAGACATTTGGGTGGGTCAACTGCCAGTCATATGGAAGTCAAACAAGAGGGCTTGGAAAACCCTTCAAATATTTGAGGACTGGTTCAACAACCATTTTTTGCCAGAAGTGAAGAAGTACTGTGCCTCCAAGGGTCTGCCCTTTAAGGTGTTGCTAGTGCTGGACAATGCCCCTGGTTACCCTCCCCATTTGGATGACTTTCATCCTAATGTAAAGGCGGTTCACCTTACCTTCCACCTAATATAACCGTATTGTTACAGTCAGTAGATCAGGGGGTCATTGCCTCTTTTAAGGCCTACTACCTCCAAAGGACAATTGTTATGGCTCTCAGGGCAACTGAAAAGGACAAGATCTTGACTCTCAAGGGCTTCTAGAAGTTGTACAATATCTTTCAGGCAGTGAAGGATATTGCTGATTCTTGGGAGGAACTTAAGCAAACGAACTTAAATGGCAACTGGAAGAAACTGTGCCCACAGTTTATAAATGACTTCCGTGGCTTAAAGGAGACAGCCGAGTTATCACCAAACACATAGTTGCCCTGAGTGAGGAGGTCAATTTGGAGGTGGCAACTGATGATGTAAAAGAGCTACTGGAATCTCATGGAGAGGAGTTATCTTCTGAGGACTTCATTCAACTGGAGAAGCAGATGGTTGAAGAGAATGAAGAAATACCAATCCCAGAGCCCAAGAGATTCACAACCAGGGAATTAGAAGAGTCCTTTGCCCTAATAGAGGAAGGGTTGACAAAGCTCGAGGTTCAGGACCCCAACACTGCCAGGTACACTAAGGTCTCCAGAGTGATCACTGATGCCCTGTGGTTACAAAAAAAATTTGGGAGAAGAAGAAGACATCCTTCCAGATTCGCTTCAACCAATTCTTCGAGAAGGTAGAGCCACCACCAAAAGATCCTCTACCTATAGACTGACCTGCTCCAGTATCTCCAGCATCTGCTGAGGTTCCTTTGCCTCTCCAGGCTTAAATGCACTGTAGTGTAGAGTACTTTTACTACTTTCATCTTTTAGATTACATAAGTAAAGGTAAGCAATACTGTTAAGTGTAGTTTTACTCTTTTTATGTCATTAGATTAACATTGGTAGGGAAACAGGTTCAAATTTAGGTGTTTTCCAACTTACGTTAAAATCCAGATTAAGTCAGCTGTCAGGAACGGAACCCTGACGAAAAAACTGGGGTCCCTGTATACACACACATGCGAACACACAAACAGGAATATATGCAAACATCCCTACATAACATAATACAGTCAGATCTTGGTAATAAGGCTAATAAACTCACAGGATTTGAATGCCAATTATTACACATGAGTGGCCTACCCAGATTCTAAAGGACAACAGACTAACCTATAAGATTAATACTCTATTTTCACATTTTTCATAGTAATCAGTATGAAATTTCATAATGATACTAATTATTTTGCTCTTTTTGACATACTTCATGAATCCTTGTTGCAACAGGAGCTTTGACATTATCTCTCTGTTTATACACACAGATTACTAGTGTTATCATAAAGCAATGAAAGGTTTATCGCCAAAACCTTAGCGAAACATATTTCATTCTCGGTCCTCTACTGTTAGCTTAAGTGAACTATATATAAACTATACTGAAGAATATACATGCCAACTTATTATAAATGCATAGGTATAAATACCATGTCTGTATATATACGGATGTATACATAAGCAACAGCAAAGAAATAAACTAACACAAATAAATATTTCTATACACTTGTAGAAATAAACTGTCTTGAAATATATTCAAGAAATCACATATAAAAAAAATGTTAGATGAATGACTCAATACATACAGTTCATATATTTAAAACACAAAATTGCTGGACATATGGACTTGCAGAGCAAGTAAAGAAAAGCAAGAGACACAGAAAGAGAAGAAATCATTTCTAAATTAGCAATACTGTACAGCATTTCAAGAAGAATAAAACATAAAGCACCTCTTACCAATATTATTGTAGTTATTCTAGTAAAATACAGACTGGTTATAGGAAATCAAAAACAGAGGAAAAAATGAGCATATATGAACAAGAAAAATACTGCCATTATTTAAATAATTTAAGTGGGATTTGTTAAACAAAATGTCACATATAGTACCACTATATTACTACCAGATTTCATAGTGTTTCTGATATAACTCTAGAACATGATAGCTGTCACATACATTTCATTACCTTCACTCTCTGCTGAATACAAAAAGTTTTTACTGCAATGAGAAAAAAAAAACTGCTGTGGAGTAAACAGGCATATTATGGAGAGAATAACATTCAATTTAAGTGCAACAATTTACTCTAAGTGGCAATGGCATATTTTCAAGTTATCACACCACACGTTAAAACTATACTTCTACAAAATCTTAAAAAGTAAAAGAAGAAATACCATCACTAACTTCTAGAGAAGTGAATTATATAAAATGGCAAATGTTTCTCTGAAGTCAATAGCTTCAATGGAAACTAAGTACGGCTGTCCCACAAGAGCGGCTTCCATAAAAAATAAAAAAGGTCGGGATAGTTGTAGAAGATATTAGATTCAACTTAACTACACTACCATCCGTAACAGACAACTATGGAGAAGTGTGAAAAGGAAAATTTAATTCACCACATGGGCTCTTGCTCTGTAATGAGCTCCACCTCTTACTACAAAAATAACGGTAGAATGTGAATATGTAACAAAATATTTATATTACAGAAGAATAAATAACGGAAACAAAAAATAAATTCAATAACAATGCACAGACTGCACGATGAAATATGATACTATCTGTCAATATACACTTAAAAGGATAGGAATAAAATAGATGCATAACCTTTAAAAATACCTACGCACTGGCCACTTAATATTACTTACGAGATCTTTGGGACGAGGTACAATATCATGGGTACAACGGGGGAATCATCGTGGCCATATACGATGAAACCCATCTGCCTTAGTCGCTGGCGGAAATACTTCACATTCCTAGACAGCTGTTGGATTCGTCTGCGACCTAGATTGGAATGGGAAATAATAATCAAAGTCACAAAAATAATTGACCAAAAAAAGATTCTCTTGGAACGACGATCTCGAGGAAAGAGAAAAATTCTCCAACAATAAAGATACCTGCGAAGGCTTTAACTGTACTTACCAGTATATGATGAGAATCAAACAGGTCTCCTGTGGTACTGCCAAACAAAAAGAATCCTTTCAATCTCTTCAAACATGATGGACTTGAGTAAGCAGGTTTAAATTTAGCCTTTAAGTGTTACGTACATGTTTAAATTTAGAGAAATCAACGCAGACAACTCACTATTAGGGATTTTAAAAAACGGACAAGGAGAAGCAATATTTGAACGAGAGAACAAGTATCTAGACAAAACTACTAGCTCTATACAAGTCTGTTATCTATGCTATAACAGATGAAATTCCATACTCTACTAAAAGAAAACATAAAAAATAAAAGGTAGGTCATCCAAGAAAAGTTGCGAGAGCCAAGCCACAGATGGGACGTGGGGTATACTCACGCTGTGACAGCTGGCAGATAGAGTAACACGGGTACCACAGGGGAATCGTCATTGCCGTACACTATGAACCCCATGTGCTTTACTCTGCGACGGAAGTATTGCGTATTTCTAGCAAGCTGATTTAGTCGGCGTTTACCTACACAAATTGAAGTACTGTATAAGGAGGAGGGTTAGTCATGAGAATCAAATGAGTTAGATGTTTGCCTCTGACATACTCTACGAAGTTAATAAGGTGAAAACAGGACACCTGAAAAATCTAAGGAATATGAGGAAATATGGAAATGTTTACTTGCAGCAACAATACAACAATTCAAACTAATAAGCAGACCTGCCTTTACACAAAACAAGGGACTGTAAAATATATGAACTAAGTTACAGATGGAGTTCTCACACACACACACACACACATATATATATATATATATATATATATATATATATATATATATATATATATATATATATATATATATATATATATATATATATATATATATATATATATATATATATATGGGGCTCTTTCCCATAAGCACAATTAGGTAATTACAAACACACACACACACTATATATATATATATATATATATATATATATATATATATATATATATATATATATATATATATATATATATATATATAGACAGTGGCGACCCAAACCCCCGAACGCCTCAACCCACATACAAAATTCTGAACAAATTTTGAACCCAACCCACAAACAAATCCAACCCAAGAACACAAATGTGTTGGCCAAGACACCGTGTGTCCCACTCGCCTGCTCTCAGTTCTGCATTGGTGCCCGCGCTGTGTGGTTTGTTCATGATCTGTTCATAATTTTTGCTTTACTTTCCATTGTTTTACCCTTCATATAGCCTTTATTATGGCTCCTAAGAAAGTTAAAAGTGTTTGTGATACTGGGAGAGACTCCTTGGAAAAATTAGTCCACCTCCTCTTCCACCACCACCCATGTATGCAAGCAACAATCATCCACAAAGGTAAATACAGTAGTTTCTTACATACATTATTGATTATTACCTACAGTATGTACTCTTTCCTACTGTATTTGCTATTAGTGGGAGAATGTAGCAACTTTTTCTAAGTGTTGGACTTTGCTATTTTATACTGGGTATCAACTAGTGTATATTGCATACCTGAATATGTACATGTTTTACTTTATTAGAGTAGAATTCATTTCTATTATTAATGTAATTTTCCTTTTATAGATGAAAAACATTTAACCTGTATTATATTTCATGTTTTTATAGCCTAAAATTTTTTAAATGAATTTTTATTGTGACCAGGAACGGATTAATTGAATTTACATGCTTTTCAATGGGAAAAATAAATCCAACTCAAGAACAGTTTTTGGGAACGGATTAAGTTCGTGGGTTGGGGTCACCACTGTATATTTACACGGGGATAGGCTCTGAAAATGACCATGTAAAACAATATTTCCGTATTTTAGAGTCTATTTCCACAAAGAATAATGTTAATAGACATAGATATGTTCACGAGTATGAATAAACACACTATACCAATAAAAAAAAAGTTAAGTAAAACACATTTTACAAGTATATTGCAAAGCTGAAATATGAATGTAATCTAAAAATAAACAAGTACAGAAGTAAAGATATACAGATAAACAAAAAAATAAACAAATTAACTCTATATACGGTGGAAAACAAGTGGCAGTAATCACAGTGCTAAGACATAACGAAATTCTGACTGGATTATTCCGAGAAAAATGGACCTAATAACCACTAACCAGAGCTTGAGCTTTTGTTTGCAGTGTGGTCAGTCAGAATCCTCTACAAAATGGGATTTTTACCCTTATTGGAGTGAATCTTCCACATAAGTCATTGTTGTACTAGTACAACAATGATTTATGACTAATTCTCTCTCTATTTATCTATTACATATTGTGACAGTGTTTCGCTCAATGTCAACAGAGGCTGTTAGATGCCTTATTAAATAAATTAGTAACATAACTGTTATTTTCTAACTAAAAAAAAAAAATAATTCCCTTTAACATAACTGTTATTTTCTAACTAAAAAAATTAATTCCCACTTCTTGACTTTCGCAGATTATGATTATTTGCAATTTGTATTTTTGCTTATAGCTAATTTTAAATAGCTTATGTACTCTTCTTGTACGTGTAGAAGTATAGCCCCAATATAAAGGCTGCTCCTATTTTTCTGTCTGCTACGAGCCAAGAAAATTAAGAAAAAAAATAATCAGTAACCTAACTTTTCATTATTATTCTCGTTTTATTTTATTTGCTTCCACTTGTTGCACCTAAAAATACTGTCTCTCCCTTGCATCTCTGCTATAATTGCCTGCCAGGGACCACCACTAAAATAGTCCTTAAAATGATATCAGAGCCAATTACTGCTCTAGGAATGTCTCCTACAGATGACCTCATGAGGAACAAGGAGACGCTCTCTTTTGGCGCCGAGACTGCCCAGAGGCAACATCTCGCCTGGGTAGTCTAAGTTTATTTCAAATCTTAATTACGTGGCATCTTCACAGGAATTCATCTAGCACAACAAGGAATTCATCTAGCACAACAAGGTGAGGGATAGTGTATGGTAAAGCTCGTGGGTCAAGCAAATTGGTTTATTTTCGAGAATTAGTTACATTCGTTACTGGATAAATCTTATGGATTTTTATTCTCTGATTTCCTTCCAAGTCACACGAAATTTTGTAGATTACCAAACTGGAATCTCACATGCCAAAGTTAATTCCTTAACCTGTAAATTACAGCTGATATACATTGCTGAGAAGTTTCTTTTCACTGAATGTGATAAACGAAAATCTCATCCTCTGAAGACTGGTTATGAGCCCGTAAAAATCTATCTCTCTTCCTAATAAATTCTAATTTCATTTCACCCCTTTCTATCATCGTAAATAAAGTGTTTTACATCAAAAACTCGTCAATAAAGCTATTTGCCAGGAAACAAAATTGCAAATATTTAAAAGGTAATTTTTCCCAGTTGGCTTTGCAAATATTTCTTGTTAACCACAATTTAATGAATGCATACCGTATTTATCTTGCTAATTCTTCATATGTTGGGGATAAAGTGTTTTGAGTTATAAGTTGCAAATACCTCAAAAGGTGGTTTTGCACCCTTTTTTTCATTGCAAAGTTCTTGATAACTAAAAGTGAATGAATACTGTATTTATCTCGTAGATTCTTCCTTTATCCTAAATAGAGTGTTACCATATTAATTGTTAATCAGTAATAAGCATTGCAACTTTTGTGGTTGCCCACAATTTAAGGAATACATACAGTACTGTATTTGTCTTGCTTATTCTTCATTTATTGTGAATATATTGTTTTCTTTAAAACCAGTAAAGAATTAATGTTTTGTATGCTATTATGGTAGCATAAATATTTCTGGTTAGCTGTGAATAACCTATATATATTCATCCAGTAGAATGACATTGGAAACTCATTATATGTGTGCTCATGCTTTCAGTTTCCCATTATAAACAGTGTGTCATTTCTGTTTCTGAAATTGCAGTGTCCTGTATTCTACTCTGCCTGTGTGACAGAGGTAATCATCGAGTTGAGGCCAAAGTCTTGGCATACGTCCGTGGTGCCGGGAAACTAAATCATACTCACCACCTCCGGGATTCGAGGCAGCATTTCATAAAATTTAATTTGAGAAATTTAATTCAATTCTTTTAATGTCATTGCATTTCCAAAATTAAAAGAAAGTTGAATTCTGAGTTTCATTTAACCGACTAATGGTAACAGAGCTGGGGTGTTCAAGTACAAATATCTGTCCTGTCTGTTTGTGAGCTCTTAACCGAGCTCGGTACTTTGAGTCCCCTTAGTAAAACAGAATCTTAACAACACTCTAACATCATTAAACCCCCCCACAGATTGGCGCCCGAACAGGGACCAAAACAGACAGACTGATTTTATAAATTTATTTTTATTTTGCTTTATAAGATTGCACATGAAACCCGATTACCATTGGCTCGATTATTGAAATGAATGAATCTTAGGCTGCACACGAAAATTTTCGCGCTAGAAACGTTGCGGATAAGAAATTTTTCTTTATTTTCAATATTGATTATGGTAACTAATATTTTCTTGTTTCCCATGTGGTAGACAATATTTCAGGAAATCTACATGAGATTATGTGGTAACAGACTTTAGAAATTTTGCATGACGAGAAGACGTGTTATTTAAAATTTCATTTATTTGCGTGATAAGATTGAGTTTTAAAGCATTCGTGTTTTATATATCCGTTAAAGGGTGATACTTGTTAAGAATTGGGAGAAAGCATATTAAGTATTTTTGCTTATAATTGTGTTTTATATTCAAGCATTGACTGCTCATAGATTGGAAGAAAAACTTTGGTGTCATTTATCGAGCCTAGGCTAAGCCTTTCATGTGTTTGAGTTGTCACATGAAAATATATTTTCTCATTACTAGTAGAAATGTGTAATCTGGCTGCCTAGTAAGCTGTTAGCTTATCGTTGGTGTATTTTGCATAGGATCTGTGCCCTTTTGGTAACACTCCAGAATTTTACTTACGACATTTTATTTGTGGGTACTGCCATATACGCGCTCATACGCAGGCACGACCGCGATACTGTACTTGTTCGTATTACTTACGACATTTTATTTGTGGGTACTGCAATATACGCGCTCATACGCAGGCACAACCGCTATACTGTACTTGTTTGTACTCTCAGGCACTGGGTGCTAGTCGGTAAAATTCGTTGTTACTCATTCCTTTCATTTGCACCATAACCGCAGGTACTGCCACGTATTGCTGTTAAGCAGGCACGACTGCCATTCTGTATTACCAGTGTTTCATACACTGTTCTGCAACATTTTGTTGCTGTTGCACTTGA
>JAXCGZ010010062.1:32500-45000 GCA_037179515.1 Halocaridina rubra | reverse complement strand
TACTCGTGGTTTCGTTTTCGCCTTTAATTCAACTCCCAATATCATTCGGGACCAACAATAACCAAATAAGCACATCACATATGTGAAAAATGAATTATTTTTACCCTGACCGGGACTTGAACCTAGGACTTATAATTACAAAGCCAAGGTGCTACCAACTACACTAGAGAAACTTAAAAAGAAAGATCTTATAGCTTATATCTGCTATACCTAGGAATAAATGCATTCTATATGAATACTGCAATGTTCATATCTCAGTTTCCCAAACCTCACTTGTGGTTTCATTTTCGTATTTAATTCAATTTCCAAGCTCATTCGGGACTTACTATAACCAAATAAGCAAGTTACATATGTGAATACATGAATCATTTTTACACCGACTGGGACTTGACCCTATGACTTATAATTACTAAACCAAGGCGCTATCAACTACACCACAGAAGCTGAAAGGAAACAGACCTTGTAGTTTATACCTGCTATTCTTAGGAATGATTGCATTCTATCTGAGTGCCACTATGTTCATATTACAGTTTCCCCAACCTCACTCATGGTCTCATCTTCGCATTTAATTCAACTCCCAGTCTCATTAGGGACCATCAATAACCAAATAAGCACATTAAATATGTGAAAACATGAATCATTTTAACTCTGACCGGGACTTGAACCAAGGACTTATGTTTACTAATCCAAGGCGCTACCTTTCTACCTATAGAAGGTTAAAAGGAAACATACCTTATAGCTTATATATGCTATACTTAATAATGAATGCATTCTCTCTGAATGCCACTATGTTCATGTTACAGTTTCCCCAACCTCACTCGTGGTTTCATTTTTGCATTTAATTTATCTCCCGATCTCATTTGGGACTAACAAAAATCAAATAAGCACAATTCATATTTGAAAACATGAATCATTTTTACCCCGACCTGGACTTGAGCCTAGAACTTATTATTACTAAGCTAAGGCGCTAGCAACTACACCACTGGAGGTTAAAAGGAAACAGACCTTATAGCTCAGGGGTCGGCAACCTACGGCACGCGTACCACACTTGGCATGCCAAGGAATTTCCAATGGCACTCAGCGGCATCACGCGTCAGTTTTCAAAATTTATCAGTGTTCGTTGGGTCACAACTTGTCATTTCCTTGATTCCTCTACTTTGCAACAATTGAGGTAAGTATATATTGTTTAAAAAATATTTTCGGGAGTATGGCGACTCAAAACTTAACCCAAATTTCATAACACAGTTAAAGATCGTTCATCACGCATTCCACCTATCAGGTGGTATGCGTGAAAAATAAGCTAATACATATTTTTTTGCATATAGTTACCTCTGTCTTTTTTCTTAATCAACACCTTGAACTTCCTTCCAAAGTTCTGAACTGACTAACCACCTTTTTCTTTAGATATAATTAAAACTTATGTATAATCAGTCAGTAATTGCCTTACTTTATGTTAAATAAATACCCTGCTACTCACGAATATTCGCACTTCTGCTCAAGGGCTGTGTTCCTTCATAGAGAAGAAAACTGAGGTGATCCGAATGTGTGTGCTCTTCAACAATTCTTGAACACAATTCAAAACAATTTTTACATCTTTATAAGTTTTTTCGCTTTTTAAATAATATATTATATTTAAATATCAGTATTTATGTTTGTTGATTTATTTATATTTTCAGAATACATTTTGTGTTAAATATGGCCGAAAAGAAAAGAAAACTTGATCATAGCCCATTTCAAGAAAATTGGACAAAAGAATATGCATTTGTAGAATAAAAAGATCGTTTGTGCTTTCTGTTGTAAAAGTGTTGTGTGTCTCACATCTAGTGTACAAAGACACTCAAAATAAACACCAGTCTAAGTTTAAAGCCTCAGAAGAAAAAAGTGAAGCCATCAAAAAGGCTATTTCTGGTTTCAAAAAGCAAACTGGTATTTTTAGACAAGCAGTTGGAACGAAGAATAAAGCTACTGAATGTAGTTACAAATTTGCTCAATGTGCGGCTTCGAAAGGTAAACCTTTTACAGACGGAGAATACATCAAAGAAGCTTTTTTTGCGCAGTGCTGAAATGTTTTTTGATGATTTACCAAATAAGGAGATTATACTCTCTCAAATTAAAGAAATACCAGTTTCTGCAAGATCAATTGAGAGGCACGTAACTGACTTGGCTGAAAATGTAACAACTAAACAAACAATTAGATTAAAACAATCCCAAGTATTTAGTGTCGCTCTTAACGGAAGCACTGATTTAAATGATTTGTCACGCCTAGCTGTAGTTGCAAGATATCACGAGAATAATCACATATATGAAGAGTTATGTTACTTATTATCCCTTCATTATACAACCAAAGCATAAAACATTTTGATTGCATTTAGTAGTTATCTTGCTAAACATGACATCGACTTGAACAATATTCTGTGTGACAACCGATGGTACTGCTGCAATGGTTGGCAAGAAGAAAGGATTTGTAAAAACTTCTTGAAAATCATGTTGGACAAAAACTGTTAAATCTTCATTGTATTATACATCTGGAGAATTTGGTCTCTGTGATGACAACTGTTGTTAAGATAGTAAAATTTCTTGTTTCTCATTCCTCACTGCTTTACAGGCAATTCAAGTCTCTTCTATAAGAAATTGAGTGTGAATATGGAGATCTTCTGCTATGCAGCAATGTTCGCTGGCTTAGTCGAGGTAAAGTTTTAACTAGATTTGTCTATTGTCTTGAAGCTGATAAGGTGTTTCTTGATGAAAAACAGAAATATTTTATTGAATTGAGTGATGAAAGCTGGTTGTTAAAGTTGATGTTTCTGACTGACATAAACACACATTTAAATTTGAAATTACAAGGACAGGATCAAACAGTACATGATCTTTTCAGCTATTGGAAAGCATTTACAATAAAACTCGACATTTTTACCCGTGACATCAACATCAAAGCATTCAAGTACTTCCCAAATGTGAAGAATCATTCAAATCAATTTAAAGTGAATATAGATGAGCTTTAGCAGTACATTGAAGCACTCAAATCAGAATTTGATAAACGATGTCAAGACTTCCACATTCATGGATCCTTATTCTCATAACTAATTAAGCCTGACATACTTGATTTGATAACTACCCAATTGGAACTTTTTAGTTGGATGGATATGGATGATTTTGAAATGCAACAGGTTGAATTTAGGTCTTCAGCATTATGGACATCAAAATTTGTTGAACTAAGGAAGTCTCTGGAAGACGAAACTTTAGAAAAGTCTGCTGCGATTCTCAACTGTTTGACATCCCTCCCGAGATATTTCATCTGTTTGAAAAAAATAGCTTTTGCTCTTCTTTTGGCTTCTGGTTCAACTTATTCCTGTGAGCAAATTTTCTCTTGCATGAAAGTAGTTTTGAGTCCACAACGAAGTTGCCTAACACCTAAACATTCAGAAAATTGTGTAAAACACAAAGTAACAAAGCACGTTACCAATATTGAGCAACTGGCTAAGACCATGCAAAGGCAAGGCTCCAATTAATAATACAAAAAATTAAAAACATTTTATTTCTTTTAATGTGATTTACATAATATTGTATATATTACTATATAAAATATATTGAATAGCAGGTATATTCACCTTGACTTGTAAAAAAATACTTATGCTATTGGCACACTGAATGATTTAAAACCCTAAGTCGGCACATAGTTAGCGAAAGGTTGCCGACCCCTGTTATAGATTATATCTGCTATACTTAAGATTGAGCGCATTCTATCTGAATACCACTCATGTTCATATTACAGTTTCACCAACCTCACTCTTGGTTTCGTTTTCTCATTTAATTCAACTCCCAATCTCATTTGGGACCAACAATAACCAAATAAATACATTACATACGTGAAAACATGAATAATTTTTACCCCGACATGGACTTAAACCTAGGACTTATAATTATTAATCCAAAACGCTACCAACTACACCACAGAAGGTTGAAAGGAAATAGACCTTATAGCTTATATCTGCTATACTTAGGAATGAATGCATCCTATCTGAATGCCACAATGTTCATATTACAGTTTCCCCAACCTAACTCGTGGTTTCGTTTTCAAATTTAATTCAACCCCGAATCTCATTCAGGACCAAAAACATCCAAATAAGAACATTATGTATGTGAAAACATTAATCATTTTTACCCCGCCCAGAACTTGAACCAAGGACTTATAATTACTAAGCCAAGGAGCTACCAACTACACCACAGAAGGTTAAAAGGAAATAGACCATATAGCTTATATCTGCTATGCTTAGGAATGAACGCATTCTATCTGAATGCAAAACCAAAATAGCGAGGGAGATTGTAGAAATTGAAATATGAACATAGTGGCATTCAAAAAGAATGCTTCATTCCTAAATATAGCAGATATAAGCTATAAGGTCTGTTTAGTTTTAACCTTCTGTGGTGTGGTTGGTAGGGCCTTGGTTTAGTAATTATAAGTCCTATGTTCAAGTCTAAGTTGGGGTAAAAATGATTCATGTTTTTAACATATGTAATGTTTTTATTTGGTTATTGTTGGTCCCGAATGAGATTGGGAGTTGAGTTAAAGGCGAAAGCGAAAAAAGAGGTGAGGTAGGGGAAACTGCAATATAAACATAGTGGCATTCAGAAAGGATGCATTCATTACTAAGTATAGCTGATATAAGCTATAAGGTTTGTTTCCTTTTAATCTTCTGTGGTGAAGTTGTTAGTGCCTTGGCATAGTAATTATAAGTATTAGGCTCAAGTCCTGGTCGGGGTAAAGATGATTCATGTTTTCACATATGAATTATGCTTATTTGGTTATTGTTGATCCCGAATGAGTTTGGGAGTTGAATTAAATGTGAAGACGAAACCAGGGGCGAGGTTGGGGAAACAGTTTAATATACATGGTGGCATTCAGATAGAATATGTTCATTCCTAAGAAAAGTAGATATAATATATAAGGTCTGCTTCCTTGTAACCTACTGTGGTGAAGTTGGTAGCGCCTTGGATTAGAAATTATAAGTCCTAGATTCAAGTCCCAATCGGGGTAAAAATGATTCATGTTTCTAACATATATAATGTGTTTATTTGGTTATTGTTGGTCCAGAATGAGATTGAGAGTTGAAGTTGAAGCGAAAACGAAGCCACGAGTGAGGTTGGAGAAACTGTGATATGAACATAATGGCATTCAGATAGAATGCCTTTGTTCTTAAGTATTGCAGATGTAATCTATAAGGTCTGTTTTCTTTTAACCTTCTGTGATGAAGTTGGAAGCGCCTTGGCTTTGTCATTATAAGTACTAGGTTCAAGTGCTAGTCGGAGTAAAAATGATTTATATTTTCACATATGTAAAGTGCTTAATTGGTTTTAGTTGGTCCAGAATGAGATTGGGAGTTGAATTAAATACGAAGGTGAAACCATGAGTGAGGTTGGGGAAAATGTAATATAAACAAACTGGAATTCTGATAGAATACGTTCAATCCTAGGTATAGCAGATATAAGGTATGAAGTCTGTTTCCTTTTAACCTTCTGTATTGATGTTGGTAGCGCTTTGGCATAGTAATTATAAGTCAAAGATTCAAGTCCTGGTCGGGGTAAGTATGATTCATGTTTTCACATATGAAATGTGCTTATTTGGGTATTGTTGGTCCCGAATGACATTGGGAGTTGAATTAAATGTGAAGGCGAAACCCCGAGTGAGGTTGGGGAAACTGTAATATGAACATAGTGGCACTCAGATTGAATGCGTTCATTCCTGAGTATAGCAGATATAACCTATGACGTCTGCTTCCTATTAACCGTCTGTGGTGTAGTTGGTAGCGCCTTGGCTTAGTAATTACAAGTCCTGGGTTAAACTCCAAGTTGGAAAAAAATGACTCATGCTTTTAACATATGTAATGTTTTTATTTGGTTATTGTTTGTCCTGAATGAGATTGGGAGTTGAATTTAATGAGAAAATGAAACCACGAGTGAGGTTCGAGAAACTGCATATTTGCACATAGTGGCATTCAGATAGAATACATTTATTCCTAGGTATAGCAGATATAAGCTATAAGATCTGTTTCTTTTAACCTTCTGTAATGTAGTTGGTAGTGCCTTGGCTTAGTAATAATAAGTCCTAGGTTCAAGTCCCGGTTGGGGTAAAAATGATTCATGTTTAAACATATGTAATGTGCTTATTTGGCTATTGTAGGTCCCGAATGAGATTGGGAGTTGTATTAATTACGAAATTGAAACCACGAGTGAGGTTGGGAGACTGTAATATGAATATAATGACATTCAGATAGAATGCGTTCAATCCAAAGTATAGCAGATATAAGCTATAAGGTCTGTTTCCTTTCAGCCTTCTGCGGAGTAGTTGGTAGAGCCTTGGCTTAGTAAGTATAAGTCCTAGGGTCAAGTCCCAGTCAGGGTAAAAAAGATTCATGTTTTCAAATATATAATAAGCTTATTTGGTTATTGTTGGTCCCGAATGAGATTGGGAGTTGTAATAAATGCAACAATGAAAGTACTGAATGAGGTTGGGAAAACTGTAATATGAACATAGTGACATTCAGATAGAATGCGTTTATTTCTAAGTATAGCAGATATAAGCTATAAGGTCGGTTTCCTTTTAACCTTCTGTGGTGTAGTTGGTAGTGCCTTGGCTTAGTAATTGCAAGTCTTAGGTCCAAGTTCAAGTTTTGGTAAAAATTATTTATGTTTTCACATACTTAATATGCTTATATAGTTATAGTTGGTCCCGAATGAGATTGGGAGTTGAATTAAATGCGAAAATGAAACCGAGAGTGATTTTGGGGAAACTGTAATATGAAGAGAGTGGCATTCAGATAGAATGCCTTCATTCCTAAGTATAGCAGATATAAGCTTTAAGGTCTGTTTCCTTTTAACGTTCTGTTGTGTAGATAGTAGCGCCTTAGCTTAGTGATTATAAGTTCTAGGTTCAAGTCCCAGTTGGGGTAAGAATGATTCATGTATTCACATACGTAATGTGCTTATTTGGTTATTGTTGGCCCCGAATGAGATTGGGAGTAAAAGTATATGCGTTCATTCTTAAGTATACCAGATATACGCTATAAGGCCTGTTTCCTTTTAACCTCTTGTGGTGTAGTTGGTAGTGCCTTGGCTTAGTAATTATAAGTTCTAGGGTAAAATCCCGGTCGAGGTAAAAATGATTCATGTTTTCAAATATATGATATGCTTATTTGGTTATTATTGGTCCCGAGTGAGATTGGGAGTTGAATTAAATGCAAAAACGAAACCACGAGTGAGATTTGGGAAACAGTAATATAAACATAGTGCCATTCAGCTAGAATGTGTTCATTCCTAAGCATAGCAGATACAAGCTATAAGGTCGGATCCTTTTAACCAACTGTGGTGTAGTTGGTAATCCCTTGGCTTAGTAATTACAAGTCCTACGTCCAAGTCCTAGTTGGGGTAAAAATAATTTATGTTTTCACATGCACAATGTGCCTATATGTTTATTGTTAGTCCCAAATGAGATTAGGAGTTGAATTAAATGCAAAAACGAAACCATAAGTGAAGTTGGGGAAACTGTAGTATGAACAGAGTGGTTTTCAGATAGAATGCATTCATTCTTAAGTATAGCATATATAAGCTTTAAAACCTGTTTCCTTTTAACATTCTATGCTGTAGTTGGTATCAACTTGGCTTAGTCATTATAAGTCATAGGTTAAAGTCCCGGTTGGAGTAAAAATTATTCATGTTTTCACATATGTAGTGTGCTTATTTGGTTATTGTTAGTCCCGAATGAGATTGGGAGTTAAAGTGCATGCAAAAACGAAACCACGAGTGAGGGTGGGGAGACTATAATATGAACATAGTGGTACTCAGATTGAATGCATTCATTCTTAAGTATAGCAGATATAAGCTGTAAGGCCTGTTTCCTTTTAACCTCTTGTGGTGTAGTTGGTAGCACCTTGGCTTTGTAATTATAAGTCCTAGGTTCAAGTCCCGATTGGGGTAAAAATGATTCATGTTTTCACATATGTAATGTGGTTATTTGGGCATTGTTTATCCCGACTGAGATTGGGAGTTGACTTAAATGTGAAAACAAAACCACGAGAAAGGTTGGGGAAACAGTAATATGAGAATAGTAGCATTCAGACAGAATGCATGCATTTCTAAGTATAGCAGATATAAGCTGTAAGGTCATTTTCCTCTTTACCTTTTGTGGTGTCGATGGTAGCGCTTTGACTTAGTAATTATAAGTATTTGTTTTTAGTCCCAGTTGGGGTAAAAATGATTCATGCTTTCATATATGTAATGTGCCTATTTGGTTATTGTGCTTCCCGATTGAGATTGGGAATTGAACTAAATAAAACGAAACCACGATTGAAGTTGGGGGAACTGTAATATGAACATAGAAGCATTCAGATAGAATGTGTTAATTCTTAAGTACAGCAGATATAGCTATAAGACCTGTTTCCTTTTAACCTTCTGTTGTGTAGTTGGTAACGCCTTAGCTTCGTCATTATAAGTCCTAGGTGCAAGTCCTGGTCGGGGTTAAAATGATTCATGTTTTCACATATGTAATGTGCTTATTTAGTTATTGTTGGTCCCGAATGAGATAAGGAGTTGAATTAAATGCGTAGACGAAACCAAAAGTGAGTTTGGGGAATCTGTAATATAAACATATTGGCATTCAGATAGAATGCATTCATTCCTAAGTATAGCAGATATAAGATATAAGGCCTGTTTCCTTTTAACCTTCTGTTGTGTAGATGGTAGCGCCTTAGCTTAGTCATTAAAAGTCGTAGGTTCAAGTCCCTTTCAGGGGAAAAAAAATTCATGTTTTCACATATGTGATTTGCTTCTTTGATTATTGTTGATCCGGAATGAGATAGAAAAGTGAAGTATATGTGAAAACGAAGCCATGAGTGAGGTTGAGAAAACTGTAATATGAAAATAGTGGTATTCAGATAGAATGCGTTCATTCTTTTAAGTATAGCAGATATAAGCTATAAGGTCTGTTTCCTTTTAACCTCTTGTGGGGTAGTTGGTAGTGCCTTGGCTTAGTAATTATAAGTTCTGGGTTCAAATTCCAGTCTGGGTAAAAATGGTTCATGTTTTCTCATATGTAATGTGCTTATTTGGTTATTGTTGGTCCCGAATGAGTTTGGGAGTTGAGTTATATGTGAAAACAAAACCACGAGAGAGGTTGGGGAAAGTGATTTTTTTTTTAAGAGTGTGTCACCAGGACAGGCAGAAACTGCCCTCATCAATAAAGGCCAGGGCACGAGAAAATACCAAGACAAAGGAAAAGAAAAAGGTTAAGGGCATGGCTGAGATGAGGAAATGACACACAAAGGAAAACGACAGACAGAAAAAACAGTCAAAGTACAGAGGACCCAGAGATATAGAGGACTAGGCCCTGAGATGACGATAGATCTGCCTTTTGAAGGATGGAAGGTCATAAGAATTAGGAAAGACGGAAGGAGGAAGAGATTTCCAGAGTCTGGAGGTAGATGGGAAGAAGCAGTCGCTGTACCGAACAATTCGCGAGCTACAAATCTCCACACAGTACCTGTGAAATGAGGCTGCTTGGCGAGTGTTACACGGCCTCGGCAGTTGGAGGAGGGATGCAACACGCCAACTCATCAGAGCAGCGATGGAAGTAGTAGCGATAGAAAAGTGAAAGGGAAGATAACTTACTGTAAAGAGAGGGAGAATCCAGGTTAGAAGTAAGAGAAGTATCATTAATGAGTCTGACTGCCTTAGATTCAACCCAATCAAGAAGATAAGTAAAGGAAGAAGCACCCCAGATGTGTGAGCAGTATTATAAGCAGGGGCGGATAGGACCTTTGTAAATTTCAAGTAATTGCAATAAGGAAAAGTAATGACTAAAACGAAACAAAACCCCATTTTTTTGGATGAATATTTAGAAATTTGGATTATGGATTCCTAATATATTGATAGAGTTAAGAGAGTAAATTTCATTAGTTTTGAAGACAATAGGTTTATCAGGAGGCATTGAATTTAACTAAATTTTGAGTGCCCCATTCAGATACTCTCTGCAAATCAGAGTTAAGAGTAGAAGAAAGAGTGACATGAGATTGATTAAGAGTAACAGATGAAGGTTGTGTAGAAAAGGCAGAGGAATAGTGAAGGGTAGAATCATCAGCAAAGGCATGAAGAAGAGAGGAAGATGGGGATTGTAGAAGATCATTGATGAAGAGAAGGAACAGAGTAGGTGAAAGAACAGAGCCCTCTGGAACACCACTGGTAACAGAGAAAGGGCTAGATGTCGCGCCATCAACAACTACAGATATAAAACGGTCAGTAAGAAAACTGGAAATCAGAGAACAGAAGAATGGGTAAAGCCATAGGCAGGGAGTTTAGCCAACAGAGCCTTGTGCCAGACTCTGTCAAAAGCCTTAGAGATATCAAGGGCGACGACAAAGGATTCCCCATAGTTCCTCAGAGAAGATGACCATACATGAGGAAGATACGACAGGAGATCACCAGTGGATCTTGCCTTGCGGAAGCCGTACTGGTGATCGGAGATAAGTGAGTTAGATTCAAGGCATTTCAAGAAGAGCATTGAGCAAGTTTCGAAAACTTTAGCAATAGAGGAGAATAGAGCAATAGGTCGGTAGTTAGAAGGAATAGAGCTGTCACCCTTCTTAGGAACAGGTTGAGCTAGAGCATGCTTCCAAGATGAAGGATAGATACTGATTGACAGAATGAGGCGAAAAAGATGGCAAAGCACGGGAGCCAGTTCATCTGCAATCTCCTTAAGGAACCTTGCAGGGATACCATCAGGACCAGATGCCTTGTTCGTCTTTAGCGAGCAAAGAACCTTATGAACCTTGCGTGAAGAAAGGATAAGGGAGGGCATAGGGTTGGAGAGGGGAAAAGACTGAGGAGCAGGTGCGCTGGAATCGTTGATAGAAGAGTTGGCAGAAAAATAATAGCCAAAGAGATTGGCTTTGTCAGTGGGAAACCATGCTATAGAACCATCAGAACGAATGAGAGGGGGAAAGCTTGAGTTACAGAAGTTTTTGGAGAGGTTTTTGGCTAAGGACCAGAAGCATTTGTCAGGAGGTCTTAGACCTTCGAATCTGAGCTGTACAGCGATTCCTAGCTATAATAAAAGCAGAGTGAGTTAAATCGGAAGGAGAGGCTTGGTAAGATCAGTGAGCCTGATTCCTAGCCTCGATAACCATGGAACAGGCACGGTCAAACCAAGGTTTAGGGGGAGAGAAAGATTTTGTAGAAGAGGGGATGTATGCCTCCATTCCCGCGGTCATGATCTCGGCAACTTTTAGAGCTACCTGATCAGGGTTGCGGGATCGAAAGCAGTAGTCATCCCATGGGAAGTCAATGAGAAAGTTACTCAAATTTTCATGTTGGGTTCGCTCGAAGTGCCAAAGGCGGCGCTGAGTATGAGGGATTGGTGGTGGGGGAGCGAAAATGGAAGAGACAGAGATCATAGAGTGGTCAGATTTGCCAAGAAGGGAAAGCACAGAATAAGAGTAGTTTGAAGGGTTAGAAGTAAAAAATAGGTCAGGAGTGTTTGCAGCATGTTTGTGACGATCAGGAACCCTAGTAGGATGTTTGATAATTTGCTCCAGATCGTGAGTAATAGAAAAAGCAAGGGCCTCGCTTCCTCCCACATCAGTGTGAGAAGAATGAAGCCACTCACTGTGGTGTGCATTGAAGTCTCCAATGTAGAGAACTTCGGCATGTTGGTGAGAAGATAGCAAGGACTCATGGCACGAGGAGAGATATTCAAAGAAAGACACAAACTCGGTGGAGTTTGGAGAACAGTGGCAGAAGCAAAGGATGATAGTGGTAGTGGAGAGATAGACTTTTAGCCAGACAACGTCAAAGTCAGGAGATTCAAGGTCCATGAGCCTCACAGTAGGAGTGTTAATGTTGCAGTATGCACAGACCCCACCTTTGGAACAAAAACGAGCATACAGATTATAGTGAGAGATTTGGAAAGGGTCAGTGGAAGCAAGTATAGACAACTGGGTTTCAGATAGGAGGAGGAGGTTAGGGAGGAAAGTGCCCAAGTGCTGTTTCATAGACGAAAGATTAGAGTTCAGCCCACGAATGTTTGAATAGTGAAGAGTGAAAGTAGCAGATCTATTGGGAGGTGCAAGGTTAAGAGCAGAACCATTACTACCACCAGGCGTGCCTATCCTCAAGCCAATGGTGGAGTCAACACGATTCCCGGAGATTCTTGGCACCCCACTATGCCGGGTACTGGGGGCCATTAGTTGTGAACCTTCCATAAATAATAACAAAATTTGAGGAATAGGAAAGTAAAAGAGATAGATGTGCAGAATGTTGTGACTTGTCAAATGTAATGGAATAGCAAGAGGTGTGTAATGAATATGCCAGAATATTCAGTGTAGATGTAGGCATGAGGAAAGAACCGTCCTGAAGGAGGACTCAACCTGGAACTGTCTGGACCAGTCCTAGTTACATCCTAATACCTTCAGTCGTAGTCTTTCAACGGGTGGTTGGTGCCAATGCCAACCTAC
>JAXCGZ010010061.1:47500-51341 GCA_037179515.1 Halocaridina rubra | reverse complement strand
TATACCCGATGAGGTAGATGTAAGTGCTAAAGCAGAAGAGTTCAATAATTTTTTCGCTGAAGTGGGGAAAAAAACCTTTTGAAAAAACAAAAAAAGAAATAATAAATGAAATCAATAATAGAAATGGTGGTTATAATAATGATGACGGTAGTAGTAATAATAATAGAAATGTTGATAATGGTGTAAATAATAATGATGGTGGTAGTAATGGTAATGATAATAGTGATGATGGTAGCAATAATAATAATAATGTAAATATGGAAGAACATAGTGCATTCAATAGAAGTACTGATGTCTTTAACCCTACTACAGTAGATTGTAATACAGTAATCTTAGTAATAAAAAATCTGAAAGACTCTAATGCATATGGATCAGATGGAATTTGTCTTCGTTTTATTAGAGATTCATTATTTGTAATAGCTTATTATCTGACGGTAATAATCAATACTTCCATAGTTACCAATATCTACCCAGATTTATGGAAAAATCCCCATGTAATTCCTGGTTTTAAAAATGGAAATCCTGACGACGTCTCTAACTATAGACCAATCTCTTTACTACCAATTTTATCAAAGATACTTGAAAAGATTGTTGCAAATCAGTTAAGTGAGTTTCTTGAAAAAAATAAACTTATTGCAAAAAGTCAACACGGTTTCAGGCCAAAATTATCAACTGAAACTGCCTTATTGAAAATATCAGATGAAATATACAAAAATATAGATAATAAGAAAATATCATTGCTACTACTACTCGATCTTTCTAAAGCTTTTGATAGTGTAAACCATAGTATATTATTAGAAAAATGCAAAAAAATGAACATTGTCCCAAGCTGGTTCGAGAACTATTTAAAAAACCGCTACCAGTCAGTCAGAATAAAAGATACAGTTTCAAGTTCCAAGAAGGTATTGTTTGGGGTCCCTCAGGGATCGATCCTAGGACCTATACTTTTTCTAATATATGTAAACGATCTAGTAAAATATTTACCTAACTGTTATGTCATTCAATATGCTGACGATACTCAAATCTTAATTGAAGGAGAAATTAATGATTTAGAAAATATTATTCGTAGAGCAGAAGAAATTTTGTATATGGCCAAACGTTACTTTCTAAAAAATGGTCTGTTACTTAATGAAACTAAAACCCAATCTATTCTTATCGGATCCAGACAATTATTATCAGAAGTTGATGACAATCTTCATATAAATTTTAACGGTAATATCATTAAGCCAATGAACTCGGTAAAGAACCTAGGTGTCTATTTTGACCGTTACATGAATTTTGAAATGCATATAGATGAAATTTATAAAAAAGTAATGGGTACTCTAATATATCTAAATAGGGTAAAAGACTCATTTGAAACATCAACTCGTATAATAATTGTCCAGTCCTTAGCTATGAGTTTAATTAATTACTGTCTCAAAGTTTGGGGATGTACAAATAAGACTCAATTACAAAGAATACAAAAGTTACAAAACTTTGCAGCACGAGTGGCTGTTGGCAATGTAAGAAAATACGAGCACATCTCTCCTGTTTAAAAGATCTAGAATGGATAAAGATTAGAGATAAATATGTTTTTGATATATGTACCTTTGTTTTTAATATACTAAGAAACAATATTCCTGATTGCTTGTATAATTTTTCTACAGTAAGCTCAGTTACCGGGTTAACTACCCGTCAAGGGGAAGATTTATTAGTACGAAGGTCTAAAACTGATATTGGTTCAAGAGATATAAACATTCGTGGACCTCATTTATATAATCAGCTTCCCAGAGAACTAAAAAATGCTGGTTCAGTGTATACTTTTAAATATAATCTTAAGAAGTTGCTCTTAAAGGAAGATTTTACTTGTAAATTTTAATGGTACACTCATCTTTATGATTTGTTTGTTTTAGTATGTCTATATCGTACACCACAGATGTCTATCTGGAATATATATGTATCTTATTTAAATACCCAATGTACATTGGAATAAAGGATTATTATTATTATTATTATTATTACTCTCTCTCTCTCTCTCTCTCTTTCCTTATAGAGAATAGCAGCAGGTGTTCAGTGAAATCAGAATATAACAACCATTTCCGCTAAATGAGTAATTTGTTATACCATAGTAGAGCACTTTGAAAACATGTAAGGGAATCACTTTTTATATGCGTCATACGGAGTACAGTAGAAGAAGCAATAGTTGAGGCGGTGTAGAATTAATGCTGCTAGTAAGGTAGAAATGTAATGTATTTAGATTCTCAGGATGGAGTTCTTAATGTAGAATTAGGGGAAAATGTTGAATGTAATGTAAAGTTTAATAACGTAAAACAACTAATAACATCCTTACAACCAGAAATATGATCAGAGACAAAAATATAGACAACAACCACTATGATAATAATAATAATAGTAATAATAATAATAATAATAATAATAATAATAATAATAAATAATAATAATAATAATAATAATAATATTCAGTATTTCCTCGTCTGATACACACACACACACGCACACACACACACACACACACACACACACACACAGACAGAGAGAGAGAGAGAGAGAGAGAGAGAGAGAGAGAGAGAGAGAGAGAGAGAGAGAGAGAGAGAGAGAGAGAGAGAGAGAGAGAGCTGCATGGTAAAGTGAAAGGTGGGGCGCCAACAGGAAAAAATACGAAAAAGTGGCAACATTGCCTTGCCTTGAAAATGCACTTAAAATGATGGTACACATGAAGTGAAAGAGCAGTCTGTAGGCCTAAAGGCGTATCCTTTTCGGGTATTTCTTGATTCACCCAGAAAGGTTACATACTTCTCCATATTGTCCTAAACACATTCTGGGGCATATAAAGTCTAACGTATGGGTGACAATTGCTATTTTCTATCTATTCATCAATATTATTCTACTCTGGCAAGTTTAAAAAGAAGAGCTCTATATATGATAACTAGATATTCTTCATATTCCAGGGGAGGCGGCGGAGAGATAGATAGATAGATAGATAGATAGAGAGAGAGAGAGATAGAGAGAGAGAGAGAGAGAGAGAGAGAGAGAGAGAGAGAGAGAGAGGAGAGAGAGAGAGAGAGAGAGAGAGAGAGAGAGAGGACTGCACTCGGTACTGCCATTAACTGCTTAGTGAAAATCAGAATACACCCGTATCTCTTGAACAATATTCATTGGGGGACAGCCGTAGCGTAGTGGTAGAATGTTCGACTCGGGAAGTGACGGACATAAGTTCGAACCCAAAGCGGAGCGTTGAGAAGGGCATCCGGCCTTAATTTCCCCACTTCAGTTCACTAGTGTCCACCTCCAAAATGGACACTAGTAGTGGCACACAATACAACGTGAAAAAAGAGATTTATCCATATGCAGCCCTCCTTCCCACAACCCCCCCTCCCCTTCTTGAAAATAAGGTCAAAAGATGAAAAATTAATACTTTATTCCAGGAGTGAATCATGCGTTAAAGACGGACGAATCAACAAACAAGAGAAGAGAAGAGCAGAGAAGAATGCAGTATCCAGAATGCAAGTTTCCCTCTCTCCCTCCATAGGTATTATCTCAAGAGGCGGCCATAGCTCATACTGCTCCTATATAGTATTATAGCATAATAATTGGTGCAATGCAAATATTATGCTATTGTTTTTGACGCTAGCTAAATAAATAAAAAAAAGAAAAACTTTAATTCGAACTAGATATCATTCCATCTCTGAAATCTCCAGAGAATAATAATAATAATAATAATAATAATAATAATAATAATAATAATACTAATACTAATAATAATAATAATAATAATAATAATAATAATAATAAAGCCCATGTAACCAACCCATGTACAAATGAGACTTTTTCCTCGATTCTA
>JAXCGZ010010061.1:35000-42500 GCA_037179515.1 Halocaridina rubra | reverse complement strand
CTTATGTACATTAAGTCATTAGTTGATTATCATGCCCTATAGCTTTGCACTCTAAGAACTGTCCTCTTAACTCCCTTAGAAAGAATTCAGAACAAACTAGCGAGAATTATTCTCGGCTGTCCAATGAGTACAAGAATTTTAAACATGAATCAGGAATGAAAGCTTCCACTATTAATACTTCATATAAGAGAATCTGACATAATATTTGGTGTTAAAGTAGCAAAATCAGTTCCTTCATTTCAAAATGATAGCTATCTGCTATAGGAGTCACAGCCAGCATCCGCTATCCTTAAATCCTTAAAAATGGAGATTTGCAATAAAATAGTTGCATTTATCCTAAAATTTTCAAACTTATAACAATGATGCTGTTAATGCAATTAATCCTTGTCACAGAGTAAATGTAGAAACTTTTCTCCCAACTCTACCCTCTGGCCTTGAAGTAACTCTTGTAGTGAAAAATCAACATGGGCCAGAGGCTATTGAAGTATTTATTAAAAATAATTTTCCTAATATAAATGAAACTGTATATATACAGATGGGTCTCATATACACAGTACAGGAGGGTCTGCTTGCAATATGACAGTGCATGCAAACTTTGGAGGGGTACAAATACACGAGAAAGGGTTAAGTTTGCCTAAGTGAACATCATTCATGGAGTGTGAAATCACTGGAATCAAACTTGCTATTGAGGACATCATTAATACTGAAAAAAATGCATTCATTTTTCATGATTCGAGAAGTGCACTTTTATCACTAAGATCTTTAAAACCTGCTTACAAGACCCTCATGACTACAATTCAAGAAGAAATTATCTCATGTGCAAATATGAACATAAAAATCATCTTCTCATGGGTATCTTCCCATGTTGGGATAAGTTGCAATGAAAAAGCTGACAAGTGTGCAAAGAAGGCTGCTGAAGAGTCAACATCTCAGTCTGTTGTCATCCTGTCTCAATTGAAAACAATACTTCAAAATGAGATGCAAGAAGACCTGCAACTGTTATTACTTTTACAGACACACAACAGCAACCCTATCCTACACTATAAAAAATATTTGTAATATATCACACAATGATGGTATTGAAAAATGCTAACAGATGATTGTGATAGAGTTGCTGCATGCATAAGACTTGGCTAAAGACATGTGTGGGAAGTGACTTATGACAAAGCAGGAACAATACTCCCAAAATACTCCAAATGTGTTTTATGTGGCCGAGAAAGGAGCATTACTTTACTACTTATAGTAAAGAATGAGTTAAGATACAGGATATCATACCTTATGGACTGTGAAATGCTTTGAAATGCTAACACATTTCTATGATCCTGACAATTTACTCCTAATATAAAGTGCATATCCATCACTAAAGATGTACAAAAATTGCATCTTTGTGTCTAGTGAAATTGTATATATGTAATATCTGTATAGGATTGTAATAATGACCTTTTGAGCAGATCTGGGAGTGCCTGTGGCCATGAATCTCTCTCTCTCTCTCTCTCTCTCTCTCTCTCTCTCTCTCTCTCTCTCTCTCTCTCTCTCTCTCTCTCTCTCTCTCTCTCTCTCTCTCTCTCTCTTTCTATCCCCATTTAAATCAAAGAAAAGGTCTGAAAAGAATTCTTATTTGTTTAATTATACAAACTGAATTGTCTTTTTGTTGACTTAGCTATTTCTTCAGTTATTCATGTCTTTATGTTTCTTTGACTATTTGGCCATATGCTTACTTATTCATTAATTTATATATATATTTTCTATACTGTCTACATATGCATTATAATCTACATATGCATTATAATTATTTGTTTATTCATTTATTTATTAATTTTACTTATAAATTAGTATATTTACTTAGTGTTTCATTCTTTATATTTTTATTTGTGCTCTCACTGCTTTATTCTATTATAATATGCCTATTTATGTAATTATTGCCATCCCTTTCCTTATTTTTCATCTTTTTTACGTTCATTATCTATTTCTGCAGTAGGATTTTATGTACAGCATCCTCTTGGCAATCAATTGCTTTTATGTTAAACCAGCCATTGTGCATGGGAATGTGTGCAGGTAGGCACTCCATCTGATATACAAATGCTATACTCTACATTATGCAGTATACAATCCTTGTGTATTAAGAGTATATCTAGCATCAAATATAAATACATTTATATTTCTGTGTTTTACGATTCTCCTTTAAACACACACATGAAGCTCATGATTTTAATTACATTATTGTTATTTGTGCATACCCTATGCTAAGACCAAATATAAATACATTTTATTGTATATATGAAATTTTTATAAACAATATTATAACAATGAACCTTAGGCACATCTGGGAGTGCCGATTGGCACATGTCCTCCCTATGTAAAGTTTTATATAAAAGAAAAAAGTAAGTTTCTATTTATGCTAAAAATAATAATTTATCTTCATAACGCTCATGATATTAGCTTCTGCAATTATATTATGTACTCTAGCGACCGATTTGAATTCTAGCATTTATCAATAGCAGATATATTCATGATTATATGTAAAATGTAAAGTAACTAACAAACACACAACACAAAAAAACATTTATTCCCATTTTGACTATGGCTACTCTTTTAAAAAACTAAGAGTGCACTTACAAGTAGACATGTAATTGAACTAATAAGTAAGAGGGTAATACATACACTTGCAGTGAACATAAATATAGCTCTCCTAGAAAATTAAGATTACCTTGAGTTAACAGATGTGTCTAAAAATAATAATAACAATAATCATGATAAAAATGGTAACAATAATGTTAATAATAAAGTAGTAATAATAACACTCGATACAGGATCGAAAGTATCGGCATCATCACCATATTTGTACTCCTTACAATGATAATAATCAGTTCTTAGCGGTAAAAGGCGATATCAATGTACATATGGAATGGTTAGTGTTAAGGAAAATTGCATTAAATCTTTAAGTTTGATTAGTGTGTGAGCAATAACTATTTGTCAAAAATAAAACTATATAGTTTGCCTTTGAAAGCTGTGAAGGAGAATGAATTTTTAAGATGTTCTGGAATATTGTTCCAGAGTACTGGCCCTCTAAAAGTAATCATCTTTGAACGTGCATCTGTGTTTGTTCTTCGAATAAAGAGCTCACTACTCTATCTTGTGTTGGTTCCCCTTATATCCCAGACTGTTTTGAAATCAAATAACCAGTTAGGATAATGATGGTTCAAAATTTTGTATACAAAAAAGTAAATAGCATAGGCGATATTGTTATCTGACTGCAGTCACCTAAGGTTTTTGAGAGCTGGTGTGATGTGGTCATATTTTCTTATTCCTTCCAGGGCAACTCAAGCTGCAGAATTAATAAGCTTCTGTATTCTATTTATCTGAGTCTTATTGGTAGCTCTCCATACAGTTATGCAATAATTAATGTGACTTAGGGCTAGAGATTCGACAACCGTTATTTGAGTGTTAGTTTCAAAATTGTCTTATATACGTGATAAGTACATTACTATTCCTGTTACCATTTTGCATACTTTATCTGTATGGGAATCAAACAACATGCAGTTATCAAAGTGAATTCCTATATTTTTGACAGTTTTGCTAGGCGCGATGATATTGCCGCAAAAATTACTTGTTGTGTTTTATGGAATTTGCGCTATATGGTACCTTGAACCAATAAACATGCATTGTGTTTTGCTTTCATTATTTAACAGCCCAATTTCTTGAAAATAGGTTTTAATTTTTGACAGAGTGTTTTCTGCTATTAAGATTAGCTCTGGGAGATTATTAATATCACCACTAAGGAACAGTTGATTGTCATCTGAATATTGTACAACTAAATAGTCGGAAATGAAACAAGACAGATCATTTACGCAAATGGAGAAGAGGATAGGTCCAAGGACTGATCCCTGGGTAACACCAAATGATAATTTTTTGTTGAAGAGTTAATGCTGTTAAGACGAATAGACTGTCTGTGATTAGATAGATACTCTCTAAACCAGGTCGAGTATTTAGGTTAGTACATATATTAATAAGAATTTCATGGTTTACACTGTCAAAGGCTTTTGATAAGTCTAATAATACAAGCAGAGATATTTTTTCTTATCAATATTATTGTAAATTTTATTAGTAACTTTGAACAGTGCAGTTTCCGTCGAGTTTCAGTCTGGAACCATGCTGGTTAATAGCTTTGCCTCTAGATATGACATTAGCTGGCATGCAACAATTTCTTCTAATATTTTAGAGAAAATGGATAGCAGGTAAATGGGGGATTGGGGCTTGCCCGGCTAACGTTTGAGGTTGGATATTGGAACTGAAACCCGGCAACCTTTACCTTGACCTTTACTTATAAGTGTACAGTACTCCTAGATTAGTAACAAAATACCTATTGCGTAATGGAAATAAAGGTTTATTATTATTATATTATTATTATTGTTCTAGTAACAATGAAGGTGTTTACAAAAGTTAAAATATCATAGATAGAGCATCTTTGATGAATTGGAATGGCATACCATCTGGACCATGAGAGCCAGAGTTTCTTATGCTCTTTATGTTAAGAATTATGGTAGCACAATTGACAGGATTGATCTTGAAGTAATCTTTGATTCCAACATTGGAAGAATTGTCATTCAAATAATTACTCTTGTTCGCTGAGTTGATGTTTCTTGCATTTTCTCATGTGTATATTTGCCAATGTTAGGAAAGTAATTAAAGTTTTCCGCTTTGTCTTTCAGGTCAGTAATATTTTCATAACCTTCTGAGGTAGTCTTTGCATTCGATATCATGCTTCTTTCCACCTTCCATGTTGCCGCTGCATCATGTGTTGAGTCATTATATTGTTTTTATTTTTTTGTAATTTTTTCATACTCATATCAATTAGGAGCTTGACACTTTTCTTTACTACTTTATAACGGTCACAGAGAGTCATATCATATCATATCATATATTACTTCAAATTCTTTGCAATGTTTCTTTGCTAGCTTCTATTATTAATTCGTGTAAACGTGAAAGCGACTTGAATTATTGTACTAATAAGTAAGTGATGTAAACATATCCAACTATTAAATGTGAAGCGGACATATGCATATCACACGAGGTGCTTGCAAGCACATGTCCTAATGTACAGTTATTTGATTAATAATAAAAGTTATATACTAAAATCTTACCTAGATCTGGAAGGTTCTTAAATTTCATTTATGTATTCATTTTATTTATCTGTTTACTTATTTATTTACCAACATTTATTTCAGAGCTCTTAACAGGCCCCAGCACTTATAAAATGACAAAATATAAAATCCAACGTAAAATAATATTACCATGTCTAAATATACAAGATAGGGATATCAGTCATCATGAATATAGTTTTCTATAAGAATGGCTATAAAGCAAATCTTTATTCTAATCATATTACGATAACGATAGATTTTTTTTTAAATAAATTTCTGCTACTAAAATTTGTTCACAGATGAAAACTTATAGGCCCGAATAGCACCAGTAAGATAAAACATATGAGTACAGTATAATGCCATCTTTCATATAGCTCTCGAAATCCTATGTTCCCCAGACACTGAAGATATCTTGGTTATCGTTGAAGTACCCAAAAAATAAGATAAGGCTGTCCTAGTGAGTCATGCAAAACCAATATTAAAGTCAGATACGCTGGCTATCATCCAGTCCAGTTATCTTAAAGTAAACAGAAGAACACAGAGTACATGGCTCTAAGACGGATAACAAATGATAATGAACAAGAAATTCTGATAAAGGATGTTCGTGGAACATTAACCGTGAATAGTTTCCTATTCAATTCACCATCAACTGTTTTATCAAAAGCAGTATGGCTAAAAATATGTTTTATCTGAAGCTAAATAATATTCGATTACCTAAAATCAGAACATGACATGACCTTATTCAAAATGTTTAACTTTTTTTTTTAAGAGTGTGACACCGGGACAGGCAGAAACTGCCCTCATCAATAAAGACCCGGGCACGAAAAAATACCAAGGCGAAGGAAAAGAAAAAGGTCAAGGGCAAGGCAGAGATGAGGTAATGTCACACAAAGGAAAACGACAGACAGAAAAAAACAGTCAAAGTACAGAGGGCTCAGAGATATGGAGGACTAGGCTCTGAGATGACGATAGATCTGCTTTTTGAAGGATGAAAGGTCATAAGAATTAGGAAAGACAGAAGGAGGAAGAGAGTTCCAAAGTCTGGAGGTAGATGGGAAGAAGCAGTCGCTGCACCGACCAATCCGCGAGCTACAAATCTCCACACAGTACCTGTGAGATGAGGCCGCTTGGCGAGTGTTACGCGGCCTCGGCAGTGGAGGAGGGATGCAACTCGCCAACTCATCATCAGAGCAGCGATGGAAGTAGTAGTGATAGAAGAGCGAAAGGGAAGATACCTTACGGTGAAGAGAGAGAGAATTCAAGTTAGAAGTAAGAGAAGGATCATTAATGAGTCTGAGTGAATTAGATTCAACCCTATCAAGAAGATAAGTAAAGGAAGAAGCACCCCAGATGTGTGAGCAGTATTCTAAGCAGGGGCAGATAAGACCTTTGTAAATTTTAAGTAACTGCAATGAGGAAAAGTAATGACGAAAACAAAACAAAACCCCCAATTTTTTGGATGAAGATTTAGAAATTTGGATTATGTGAGTCCTCCAAGACAAGTTAGAGGCTATATGAATTCCTAATATGTTGATAGAGTTACGAGGGTAAATTTCATTAGTTTTGAAGACAATAGGGTTATCAGGAGGAGAAGAAGACAAAGAGATAGCCAGAAACTGTGTCTTGGAGGCATTGAATTTAACTAAATTTTGAGTGCCCCACTCAGTTACTCTCTGCAAATCGTAGTTAAGAGTAGAAGAAAGAGTGATACGAGATTGATTACGAGTAATAGATGAAGGTTGTGAAGAAAAGGCAGAGGAGAAGTGAAGGGTAGAATCATCAGCAGAGGCATGAAGAAGAGAGGAACATGGGGATTGTAGAAGATCATTGATGAAGAGAAGGAAGAGAGTAGGTGAAAGAACAGAGCCCTGTGGAACACCACTGGTAACAGAGAAAGGGCTAGATGTCGCGCCATCAACAACTACAGAAATAGAACGGTCAGTAAGAAAACTGGAAATCAGAGAACAGAAAGAAGGGGTAAAGCCATAGGCAGGGAGTTTGGCCAACAGAGCCTTGTGCCAGACTCTGTCAAAAGCCTTAGAGATATCAAGGGCGACAACAAAGGATTCCCCATAGTTCCTCAGAGAAGATTACCATACATGAGTAAGATAGGACAGGAGATCACCAGTGGATCTTGCCTTGCGGAAGCCGTACTGGTGATCAGAGATAAGTGAGTTAGATTCAAGGCGTTTCAGGAAGTGAGCATTGAGCAAAGTTTCAAAAACTTTAGCAATAGAGGAGGTTAGGGCAATAGGTCAGTAGTTAGAAGGAAAAGAGCAGTCACCCTTCTTAGGAACAGGTTGAACTAGAGCATGCTTCCAAGATGAAGGATAGATACTGCTTGACAGAATGAGGTGAA
>JAXCGZ010010061.1:22500-30000 GCA_037179515.1 Halocaridina rubra | reverse complement strand
TCTCACGTAGGTGCAACCCTTTGTGTTTTCCAAGATGCCAATACAGTGTACATTATCATACAGTATTTTTCATGGCGCAATACTAGTTACATGTTTAAATTTATGTATTTTACTATTTTTTACTGTTTTATTATTCATAGGCTAGGAAATACTTTTTTTTTTTATTAATAAAATGATGAAAATACTGGAAATTTTAATAAGTACTAGCTCAGGTGGGTGAGACCCTTTTCGTTTTCTGAAACGCTGATACCGGTTTCGTATGTTACATGGTGCAATTCTGTGAATTACATGTTTAGATTTGTTTTTTACTACTTTTTACTGTTTTATTAGTCTTATGGTAGGAAATACTTTTTTTTATCAATAAAATAACGAAAATACGGGAAATCTTAATATGTGCTAGCTCACGTAGGTGCGACCCTTTACGTTAACCGAAACGCCGATACCAGTATTGTACTTTCTATGATGCAGAGTTACATGTTTAAATTTATGTTTTTCACTATTTTTTACTGTTTTATTATTCTTAGGCTGGGAAATACTTTTTTTTATCACTAAAATAATGAAAAAAAAATTTCAATAAGATAATGAAAATACTGAAAATTTTAATTTTTTAATATTTTAATTATGTCATATATACCCAGAAAAAAAAAAGGTTGTAAAAAAAAAGACACGATGCACTGAATTCGTGATAGGTGAATCCCGATATAGCGAGGGAACACTGTATATATATACATATATGGTCATATTCCCCCTTGTAAGGTGGGTGGCCGAGCCAAGAATCAGGCATTCACCACAATCTACACATTCCTCAACCACTGCTCTTAGCTCCTTGGGGATAAAGGGTTGCCACATTTCCCCCCTTTCACTCTGCTTGGGTCACCCATAAGGTAGGTGGGCAAGGATATCCTATGATAAGCCCGGACAGCATCAGCTTCATCACATGGCAACTCCTCTCACACCCGTCCAACACAGTTCACTGAGCCAGTAGGTGCGACACATCCCTTTGGCCTGTGTCACCTATACACAATCTTTCTCTACTCATTCCTGTCTCTTGCACACTCTCTTCCCTGCTCCACTGACATTCCACTTGCATTCAGTGCCCTGTTCACGCCATCCATCCATCTCATTCTAGGTCTTCCTCTTGACCTAACTCCAATCACTTCTGCATTCCACGCTCTCTTCAGTATTTGTTCATCACTTATCCTTTCAATGTGTCCAAACCAACTCAACACTCTCTGAGCTAACCTATCATACCCAAGCTATTCTAGATACACCAATCATACTTCTCAGACACCTCATCTCCATTACATTCAACTTCATTCTTTCATCCTCTCTTGCATTCCAAGTCTCTGCTCCATACAATGCTGTTGGCAAAGTCAGACCTTCATATATCATTCTCTTTGGATTCGTTCCCAAATATCTATTTCTCATTACACTTTTCACCCACTTATACATTTACTTGCTTCCTTCACTTTGTGGCTTACCTCTGCATCCACCCTTGATACATGTGACCCCAGATAGTTAAACATTCAACTTTTTCTAGCAACTCGTGCATTGCATGACTTTACTTTTACTAATATTCACCCGCAACTTCCTTCTTTCACACACCCTAATAAACTCAGCCACCAAACCCTTCAGTTCATTCTCAGTATCAGCCACCAGTAGAGTATCATCTGCAAATAGCAACTTTTTCAATTTCCACAACCTCCCATACACACCCATTTGTTTCAAGCCTTTGTTTAACACTCTTTCATTTATTTCCTTTACCCTCCATCCATATACACATTAAGCAACCAAGGCGACAATACACAACCTTGACAAAACCCTACATTCACCTAAAATCAATCACTCATATCATTCCCAACTCTCACACTTACTCCACTATTCATGTAAAAACTCTTCACTGCTTTCAGCAAACTTCCTCTTCCTACATATAGTCGCAACACACTCCACAACCCCTCTTTATCAACCCTATCATACTGACATTCCACTTGCATTCTGTGTCCTTTTCATGCCATCCATCCATCTCATACTAGGTCTTCCTCTTGACCTAACTCTAATCACTTCTGCACTCCACACTCTCTTCACAATTTGTTCATCACTTATCCTTTCAGTGTGTCCAAATCAACTCAACACTCTCTGAGCTAAGATATCTTACCCAAGCTATTCTAGATACACCAATCATACTTCTCAAACATCTCATCTCCATTACATTTAATTTGATTCTTTCATCCTATCTTGCATTCCAAGTCTCTGTTCCATACAATGCTGTGGTCAAAATCACACCTTCATATATCATTCTCTTTGGATTCATTCCCAAGTCTATTTCTCATTACAATTTTTAACCCACTTGGACATTTACTTGCTTCCTTAACTCAGTGGCTTATCTATGCATTCACTCATAAACCCTTGATACATTTGACCCCAGATAGTTAAAACATTCATCTTCTTCTAGCAACTCCTCATTCACTCCTACATTCAATTTGCCAACATTAACACTCCTCGTGCATCTCATGACTTTACTTTTACTAATATTCACCACCCGCAACTTCCTTCGATCACACACACTAATAAACTTTGCCACCAAACCATTCAATTCATTCTCAGCATCAGTCACCAGTAGAGTATCATCTGTAAATAGCAACTTTTTCAATTTCCACAGCCTTCCATACACACCCATTTGTTTCAAGCCTTTGTTTAACACTCTTTCATTTATTTCCTTTACCCCTCCATCCATATACACATTAAGCAACCACTGCGACATTATACAACCTTGACGAAGCCCTACATACACCTAAAAACAATAACTCATATCATTCCCAACTCTCACACATGCTCTACTATTCATGTAAAAACTCTTCACTGCTCTCAGGAAACTTCCACTTCTTCCATATTGTCGCAACACACTCCACAAACCCTCTCTATCAACCTTATCATAATTTTCTCTAAGTCTATAAAAACCCAAAACGTGTCCCTGCCTTTCTCCAAGAACTTTTCACACTCCAGTATTACAACAAACACCTGATCCACACACCCTCTTCCTCTCCTGAACCCACACTGTTCTTCCCCAAACAATCTCTCAATACCTTTCCTAATTTTCTCAGTTAACATTCTTCCATATACCTTACAAACTACGCTCAATAATATATATATATATATATATATATATATATATATATATATATATATATATATATATATATATATATATATATACATATATATATATACATATATATATATATATATATATATATATATATATATATATATATATATATATATATATATATATATATATATATATATATATATATATATATATATATATATATATATATATATATATATATATATATATATATATATATATATATATACATATATATATATATATATATATATATATATATATATATATATATATATATATATATATATATATATATATATATATATATATATATATATATATATATATATATATATATATATATATATATATATATATATGGTAGGAAAAGCCCATTAAATAAAACAACGAAAAACTATATATATGTGAACAGTTTAGGTAACGAAATTAATAAGTACTTATATATATATATATATATATATATATATATATATATATATATATATATATATATATATATATATATATATATATATATATATTTTCGTTGTTTTATTTAATGGGCTTTTCCTACCATTTTAGACTGTATGTTAACAGTTCAATGTTATTAATATATATATATATATATATATATATATATATATATATATATATATATATATATATATATATATATATATATATATATATATATATATATATATATATATATATATACATACACACACACATATATACATATATATATATATATATATATATATATATATATATATATATATATATATAAATATATATATATATATATATATATATATATATATATATATATATATATATAAATATATGTATGTATATATATATATATATATATATATATATATATATATATATATATATATATATATATATATATATATATATATATATATATATATATCTATATATATATATATATATATATATATATATATATATATATATATATATATATATATATATATATATATATATATATATATATATATATATATATATATATATATATATATATATATATATATATATATATATATATATGCATATATATATATATATATATATATATATATATATATATATATATATATATATATATATATATATATATATATATATATATATATATATATATATATATATATATATATATATATATATGCTACGAGGGTAAAAGGAAACACTGATATACCTTACCTTAAAGAAAATTTCCTACTCACAAAACAGACTAAGCCTGAGAATAACTGGACCCAAGATGGTCAATTAGAAGATTTTTAACTAATAATCTTCTAATAATCTTGCAAATATGGAAAGAATGCTTCTCAAACTTAAAGTATTATGAACTTTAAGTTTGAATACTAAGCATTTTCAGATGTCTCTGCAAAGTATTAATGCACATGCTAGTAGTACAAAATTATGGCAAGCAATCAATTTACTTATTAGTTAAAATATTAGCATAGCACAGTCAAAAGAATTAAAATCAGTTGCAGAAGAGCTGCTTGCTAAATATGCTTAGACTTCCTCTTTAAGCAACTTACCACATGATATGCAAGGGTCGTTACGATTTGATGAAACTAACGGTGTCATTAACAATGAATGTGCATGTGCACAAACAAATGAAACCTGATAAATTTGTTGACTACATCACCAAAACAGATTTTAATTTTGTAACTTATCAATTGTTATCTAAGAGGTAGATCATCCAAGGAGTGCTATTAAGGGTACATAACTCTCATAGGAATGAAATTAACTTCAGGAACACCACTGGGAGGGGTTCTTTGGCCATCTTTATTCAATTTATTAATGGATAAACTTTTAGAATTCTTGGTTCTTCCAGAGACACAGCGTACAGTTATTTGCTATCAGATGATATGTGCATATGTGCATGCTCCACAAATGACATGCAATCATTGTTGGGTCAGCTTTCAGAAATAACGAAGGAAGTTGGCTTAATTATCTCCATTCCTAAATCATTCCTAAAACCAAGTGTGTTTCCTTCACCAAACCACCCTAAGCTTAGATGGTCATGATATTCAGGAATCGAGTAATTACAAATATTTAGGCATACTTACATCATTACCACTTTCAAAGGAGTACATCAAGTTATTGTGCAATAGACTCTGTCAGAGGCTGAAAGCATTAAAATTGTTGCCCAACAGAATATCTGGTGTTCCAGTTAATACTTGCTGACATTTTTATTTCACATACATCAGGTCAGTAGTTGATTATCATGCCCTCGAACTTTGCACTCTAAGCACTGTCCTCTTAACTCCCTTAGAAAGAATTCAAAACAAAGCAAAGATAATTATTCTCGGCTGTCAAATGAGTTCAAGAATTGTACACATGCAACAAGAATTAAAGCTACCACCATTAATACTTCATATCAGAGAAATTATACCTATTTACTACAAGAGTCACAGTGAGCACTAGTTATCTTTAAATCATTAATAAAAGGAGATATGTGATACAATAGCTGCATTCATCCTAAAATTTTCAGACTAATAACTAATGAGGTTAGAAAATATAATGTGAAACTTTTCTCATAATAATGATTCTGTTAATGCAATTACTCCTTGTGGAGAGTGAGTGTGGAAACTTTTCTCCCATCTCTACCTTCTGGCCTTGAAGTAACTCCTGTCGTGAAAAAAACACCAATGGTTAGAGGCTGTTGAAGTATTTATAAAAATAGCTTTCTAACATAAATGAAACTCTATGTATGTATACAGATGGGTCCCATATAAGCAGTACAGTAGGGCATGGTTGTAGTATGATAGTGCATGAAAACCTTGGAGGGTGTTGGTATAGGTTCTTGTAGAAAACACTCGTTTCTGGAATCAAAATCTATTACGAGAAACTAAGTACAACACAAGAGTAAATGGGAGAGATGCCAGACTCATGTAGCTAACAAGGCATGAAGCTGAAGCTCGCTGACTAAAAATGAAATATAACTTGACGCTATATTACGTAATGGAAAGAGTTGCCATATTGTGTCAAATATTAGATATTTACATGTGAGAGGCATGGGTTAATTATACACATGCATGCACATGACAGTAATGAAACATATGGTCTGGTTTTACGTCACGGACTCCCTTTTCTACCAAGGGCTAGAACGGCTGCCTTCTTGCGAAGGACTTGTTTTGGCAGATGTAATCCTTACCCTTAGTGCATGCCCTTGCTAACCTCAGACCGTGACGGGGCGTGAACTCTCGACCTGACGCCTCAGAGTCTCGGACGCTACCGCTTGAGCCACGGCGACTACAGTAATGAAACATAAAACATGCATAATAATATATTTAGTACTGTAATAATATGCACATGTGTTAATGTCTATTTCTCTGTATACTCGAATGCTCACCGATGTCAGTAAGTATGTTCACTCATATAGTCACACCTCCCTCCCCCTCACACTCATAGCAACATTATGAGTGAACTTTCGTTTCCATGAGTTGAGGTGAACGACGTTGTACAGAGGGGGATTATCTACAGAACTTCCATATCCGAGCAAGAGCCACAGGAACATAGGCGAGAGGGTCACCACTAGGAGAGGGCACTGGACGGAGATGTTGACAATTCTGCTACCAGACTCGTCTGCTGGGAAGACGTACCTCATACTCCCTGGACCTGCTGCAGCCCATAACTACTCTGGCCTTGTCTCAACAGTGTGATGTAGGGTCTTAAATTCAGATATGCTGCCTAATGGTCAACCTGGCAAGGGGATGGGTGTGGGAATTGTATTGGTGCTTGACCTGTTCAGTGCGAGCTGCAGCTCAGTGGTCACAGTCCTCGGTCGAGGTTTGCCAATCCTTGGAGGACTCTGGGTGGGCTGGGACGCAGGAGCAAAGGGGGTGGCCATACAGCACCTGGGTAGGAGAGGGACCTGCAGATATAGGGGTGTTGAGTAGCTCTAGGAGACCCTTGTTGAAGTCCTTGATGTCAATGTTTCCATAGGGTGCTGTCTTCAAATAAGGTGCTTTACAGGGGAGGGATGCCAAGTGTGTGCTTCAGAACTTCTTGTAAGTCAAGGGAGATGCACGTGTGAAGCTGTATGAGCTGCTTCTCTCATGACAGTCTCTGTAGGTCTATCATGACAGCAAAGTTGTGCCACCTCTGATGCTACAGGCAAAAAATTTGAAACAAGTCATCAGCTTGCAGAGTAGGTGGGTTTTGTGGCACTGGTTTGCTTGGAGGAGGAGGAGCAGCTGTGGCCATAACCGTGTAAACAGGTGTGGCAAACAGATGAACAGGAGGACTGTGGGTTACAGGAGGAGTTGCATGAGGCACTGGTGTATACTGTGTTGTGGGGTGGTTAGGTACAGCTTGTGTGGGTG
>JAXCGZ010010061.1:0-20000 GCA_037179515.1 Halocaridina rubra | reverse complement strand
CCTGCGTGTCGTAAAAGTCGACTAAATGGGCCCGAACGAAGGGCTGGGAATCACCTCCCCTGTATTTAATTCCCACACAAATTCAAAGTATTGTCTTTGACTCAGCCACCCTCCTTATAATGGGGAATATGACTTTGGTATGTGGATGGATATATATATATATACATATATATATATATATATATATATATATATATATATATATATATATATATATATATATATATATATATATATATATATATATATATATATATATAATGCACTGTTTTATGTGTCACAATTTGTAAGCATTCGAATGGAGGTGAACATAGTCATGTTGGAGCTGGGATATTATTCATATTTATATTTTAACTTCATATAAACAAATACAATATATTTATATGAAATAAACATCCTGATAGATCTGCGTCTTTCAATCCAATCTTTCATCTGTGGAAAAGTACTTGGGTACTTACCTCCATAACCTCCTCCCCTCTTGGTAAACCTGACCACTCTCTGATCCCCTCCAACAATTCCTCCTACTCAGTGCTGCGTTTGGCACTGTATGCAGTGCAATGATTTGCATATATTTATCTTTGACTTCCCATGGGATGACTATTGCTTTCGGACCTGCAACCCTGATCAGGTAGCCCTAACCATACACTGACATACAATACTATTTGAATGTATAAAAGAACCTCAGTGTTACAGTGCAAAAAGTTCTTAGAACAAGAAAGGCACTTGAGTAAAATTTGTACAGTTATAGTTCTATATCTTATTGATCATGTAAACTGCTCCCAACATCATGTCCTAAATATTTATAATGGTCAACTACTTTTAAAAAGTCATTTCCAAATTTGACATTGGGAGACCAATTTTGTTGAGAATTCCTGCTGAAAAACATTCATTTAGTGTTTTCCTAGTTAATTTTAAGTCTATGCTAACTGAATAATATGCACATTTTGATATGAAGGACCTCTAATTCTGACTCTGAATTAATCATAACAATGTCATCTGCATATGCAATAATATTCAATCTCATCAAGCCTATAGCACAGCCAACGTTCATGTAAGCAATCTTATTAGTTATTAAGTATATGTAAAATATGAATAAAATAGGGGATAGAATACCCCCTGTCTCACTCCACCATTCCATATAATATTTGCTGATTGATTTCTCAGGTAAGATATTAGTAAAATCACAGCATCAAGTGGAATAAATGTCTAACTATTTCCCACTAAGAAAAAACTGGCCAACTGTATCAAACACTTTAGATAAATCAACAAACATTGCAATTCCAAATTTCCTCCATTTTGTGTATTCACGATATACTGTACTGCCTAAAAAAACAAACAAACATCAGTTGTTGACAAACCAGGAGTAAAACCAAATTGCCTGTCAATAAAATGAATTTCCTCTGACAATATATTAAGTATATGAGTCTCAAAATCTTAAATAGGCTTGATGACTGCACAACTGGTTGATAGTTGCTTGACTCTGTTACACTACCTCTACCGTCTTTGACAATTGGAGTAATGCCACCCTTCAGCATATAGCATGACAGATAGCAATGACTAAAACAGATTTTCAGAGGTAAAACAACATGGTCTAAGTACTTGACTGATGCATTCTTGAGAAATTAGATGTGTAATTTTTTTACCACTGTGCCACCTGTTTCTGAAGTCATTAAGAAAAAGAATTTCATCATTTATGCTTACCTTCCCTTGCTTAATCAAAATGTTTTTTTTAGCAAAATGATGAGCAATGGATTCATAATTACTCTCACAATCTATGATATTTGTACACTTGACCAATGTCCTTTGCTTTTGAACATCTCTCCAAAACTGCATGAAATGGTTTTGAGCAAATTTTTGAGAAATAGACACGCAAATATCCTTACTTTCATTTGCCTTAGTCCCTTTGAGAGGAGCTATGAAATGTTTTCTGTTGATGAGTATATCAGTATGTTCTAGTGAATCTTATATTTTACCCATTCTAACTCACTACAGATACTTGTCTCTAGCAATTTTGTGGAGATGTTTAACATTCCTATTCCGTCCTGAGATAATTTTAGATTTGTTTTTGTTTTATGAAATTTTTACTTACCTTCTAAGATGCATTCTCAACAATCATACTTAGGAATTCATGTAGTTTTTCAATAAATATATGATGTTTTCTTTTGTGACACCCCATATTATTGCAAGTAATATATTTTAAGTTACTTAAGAACTTTAGTACATTGTCAATATAGTAATTCACTTTTACAAAATCATATGGTTTCATAGACATCCAGTTAACAAAAGAAGACACCCTGCTGAAATTGTTTACATCTTCGTCAGGGGATAATAGCGTTTTTAGCAGTCAGGCTGAAGCCACTGGGCAAATGATCGGAGCCAATAAGCTCATTTAATATTTCAATATCTAATATCTCAAGCTCTTTATGACATTTGCCAATAATATTATCCAAGTATTTGCTCTGAGAGTTCCACTACCCTATATATGTAAAGGAGTCATCTAGCAGAGCTTTGATATCAAATCATATTAGAGAGTTTCTAATCATAGAATTTGATAGATTTAGCCATACTCATGCTGTGTGTGGAACAGCATTACCATCCCCAATAAAATAAATTGAACCATAACTCAAATCAGTCATTATTTCCTTTAGTGAGGATAATGATTGTAAGTATTCATTTAGGATGGCTGTTTCCCACACATCACTGTTGAAATATAAGTTAACAATTACAACTCCATGTCCTTCTAAACTTATGCTTAAAATCTTAGAATTGTTTTCACAGAGTAGCTTGTCTATTTTAGAATTTGAATTTCTTTTGTAAAGAACTGCCAGTCCACCCTCAGGACGACTAACACCAGCAGACAGCTCCTTCTCTAAATAGGTGACAGACACCAATGATGTCATAATTCTCATAATATATGCAAGTAAGCCTAATTTATCATCTGTTAAGAAAGTTTTGAGTAGAAACATCATATAATATAAGCAATTTGTTAATTAACAATTAATCGAGCAAATTTTAAAACTAATTCTATCCGTCCAGAGTAATGACAAAAAGAAAAATTTATTAAAATAGAAAATTCAGTATAATAACAGTCAATTTCCAAGTTCAGATTGGTCTGGAAACCTTTTAGATTTGCCAAAAAACTTATCTACTAAGACACCTTCAGGCCAAAGATCTGGGTTAAATAAAATTTCTCGTTCTTGTAGTTTAATTCTAACCATAAATGCTGAGAAATTCACAGATTTAATATTTGGGTATTAAGGCTGGGTGTCCTTCCTAATGCCCGCTGGTGAGCTTGAACCTACAGTAGTCGCTTCTCGACTTGCGTGCTCTGCCACTGAGCTAATGCGAGTCCCATATATATATATATATATATATATATATATATATATATATATATATATATATATATATATATATATATATATATATATAAATAAATATATATATATATATATAATATATATATATATATATATATATATATATATATATATATATATATATATATATATATATATATATATATATATAAATAAATATATATATATATATATATATATATATATATATATATATATATATATATATATATATATATATATATATATATATATATATATATATATATATATATATATATATATATATATATATATATATATATATATTATTTTTTTAATAACTGTACATGGGGACGTGCACATGGGCATTCCCAGTGATATTGAAGTTGTTAAACATTACAATCTATTTGGTTATCTATAAATAAAATATTAATAGAATCTGCAATTAATTTTAAATATCGTAGCAAGTAATAAAGAATAAAATATAGTGTAATAATTGACTGATGGCAAAAGAACCCTTGCTATTATTAATCAATAGTAAAATACCATGGTTTGGTTTACACGTATTGCTAGCAGAAGAGCACTCTGCAATTATTGATTAAGAGTAATATTTGTAACAATATTTTTCAATACCCCTAGTTGAATGCATATATATATATATATATATATATATATATATATATATATATATATATATATATATATATATATATATATATATATATATATATATATATATATATATATATATATATATATATATATGAACTTGGGTAAAATGCCATTTTTACCTGTACCATTATTACCGTTCACTATATATATATATATATATATATATATATATATATATATATATATATATATATATATATATATATATATATATATATATATATATATATATATATATATATATATATATATATATATATATATATATATATATATATATATATATATATATATATATATATATAATATATATATATATATATATATACACGAACTCGACAGAGCATTGATTCTGGTATTAGAACTGGAACTTGTGGGATATATATATATATATATATATATATATATATATATATATATATATATATATATATATATATATATATATATATATATATATATATATATATATATCGATTAAAGAATTATAAACGTAATGAGTTCTCCAGATTCATTAGTGGTCTGTTAGCAACGACGTTCATCGAAATGAAGCTCCTCTAGAACACATTCAAATTCGCCGAGAGACCCTATATTTAAACGTGGCTGAAATCGTAAAAGGATATTCAATAGGCCTAATTTCATACTAATAGAAATTAAGTTGAATTGGATGTATTGTCACGTCTGACAACTGCATTTCTTTCCCTTTTTTATCTCCTTTTTTTGGGGGGGGGGAAGAGGGTCCTCAAGGAGAGAAAAACCGCAACCATAAGATAGGCCTATAGCTGCCAGGCCTACACTACGCCCAGAATAAAAAAATAAAAAAGACGCTTAGTCGGTTAAGAGATGCTTTTGGCAGCAATAAAGATCCCAAGGTTAGCTGGACAACAATTTCACTGAAGAAAAAATTACTTATGGAGATTGCTCACACTTTAAGTTTATATATAATTATTATAATAATAATAATAATAATTATTATTATTCGGTAGTACGTCACGAACTCCCTTTTCTACTAAGGGCTAGGACGGTTGCCTTCACACGAAGGACTTGTTTTGGCAGATGTAATCGTTACCTTGAGTGTATGCCCTTAACAACCTCAGTCCGTGACGGGGCGCGAACTCTCGACCTGCCGCCTCAGAGTCGCAGACGCTACCGTTTTGCCACGGAAACTACAATATTATTATTATTACTATTATTATTTGTAGTAGTAGTAGAAGAAGACTAGCAGTACTAGTAGCAGAAGTTTAAGTATGTTCACAGTCGGTATTAATAACATCCTTCCCTATTCAGTGAAAGTTAGCAAATATTCTAATTTGAAAAGGCATCATGAGATCTCCAGAATTCATTAAAGTGATGTCGGAATATTCCAAGAAGAGTTAACTCATGTAATTTTCGGTGCTGAACCTAGGACTGATGCAAAATGGAATGTATAATTATCCTAACGTTACTTAACCTATGTTAGGTTGGGGTACTTAGGTCAAGTTAACCTGCCTTTTAGCTCAGTCTCATATCAAAATTACTCTTCAAGTACTCTTCAATTATTACACTATATTTTATTATTAATTATGATATTTTAAATTAATTGCATTTAATTATTTATTATTAATTATGATATTTTAAATTAATTGCAAATTCTATTAGTATGTTATTTTTACATAACCACATAGATTGTAATGTTATCAACTACAATATGACTGGGAGTGCCCATGTGCACATGTCCCCATGTACAGTTATCTGAATAAATAAAAAAAAAAAAAAAAAAAAAAAAAAAAAAAAAAAAAAAACACCTAAATTGACATAAAGCGTCTATTCTGGGATTGATCGGTGATGTCTTAATGGACGTCTCAGCGCTTTTCTATATCGTTAGCTATATATATATATATATATATATATATATATATATATATATATATATATATATATATATATATATATATATATATATATATATGGTAGTCGAAAAAACCTAACCTAACTTTTCGACATATTGTCTTTCGACACATTGTCCTTCGACAATCTTGTCTGCGCACGATATATATATATATATATATATATATATATATATATATATATATATATATATATATATATATATATATATATATATATATATATATATATATATATATATATATATATATATATATATATATATATATATATATATATATATATATATATATATATATATATATACATACATACATACATACATACATACATACATACATACATACATACATACATACATACATACATACATACATATATATATATATATATATATATATATATATATATATATATATATATATATATATATATATATATATATATATATATATATATATATATATATATATATAACTACAATAGGCCTTGAGAGAGAGAGAGAGAGAGAGAGAGAGAGAGAGAGAGAGAGAGAGAGAGAGAGAATGCGACCCACCCAATGCGCTTGAGGGAGAGGAGGGAGAGAGAGAATGCGCCCCATCCAATGCGCTTGAATGGTGCCAATAAATAAATATATACGATTTTAATCAATAAACTATTTATTTAGCCATTAAGATATTAAATACATCTGAATTTGAAATTAAGCAGAAATAAATTTGCTCTCCAAAAATAAATGAGAGGAGGTATATAAAGTGATTAAATATATCTGAAGAAAAAATAACGAAATTATCGAACTCTCACACGCTACACTTCTTCCTGCTCACTAAGTCATCAAGGGCGACCGTAACTGTATCCCAATGCATGAAGGCACTGCAGTTTTATATATATATATATATATATATATATATATATATATATAAAAAAAATATATATATTCATGATTCTTGTTAATGTGATTGTACTTTCCCTGAAGCGTATAAGTTATAAAACAACAAGTAAAATATTTTGTATTACTGACCCGCAATAATGTGTAATGCTCACAACAAATCGAACAAAGATCCTCCTGTTTCGTGTGCGTTGTAAACAACTGCATTTTGTATGAGAATATCCACTGGAAGATTCATTTGTATAGACTGATGGAGCCTTGGTTGACCACGTAAATACCTCATCTTTGAGTTATTACTCTTCCACGCCCTTGTGCTTACAATATTTAAAATACTTAAAAAACTGGTACATAGACATTTTATATGTATAGTTATACCTCGAATTGCAACCCAAGTCTTGATAGGCTGATGACTAGATTAGGTTAAAATAGGGATAGCTATTTTTTTTATTTTATTATTTGGCTCTTAGGCATCACATGGAGAACATATGAAAGTAGGCACTCCTCTATTTTGAATAAAATCGCATTGTCATTGCCTCACTCTCAGGAATTTCATATACAATAACCACATTATGAGTGACCTTTTGAATAAAAAGTATTCTAATAAAAAAATTAGTTAACATACTCAACCAGTATTAGCGTGTTCCGTGGGCAAAGACAAGGATGTGGGCGGCAATAAAATCAGGCACAGGAAGAAAATATTTAATTTTCGTGCTTTTCACTCCAATTCCCTAATATTCTTAATTCCCTCCCCCTTTTCCCCCCCCTATCCTATCCAATCCTAAAAAAAAAAAAAAAAAAAATCACAGAAAAAGTCAGATTTGGCTTGGATAAAAAAAAAAAATCACAGGTTAGGTTAGAATAGACATTACCTGTGACTTTTTTTTTTTTGCTGGATTCAGCAAGGATAGGGTCTATATTCTACATACGATCTTTCAGAATCAATAAAGAGCATAAAATGATTCTTCAGAACATTTCTTAACATTCAGAAAGTTTTGTTAAATACATATTGTAAACTTTCACTAAAAAGTACTAAGGTACCTCGAAGAGCAAACCCAGAATATCTTATTCCTAATTACTTGCTATGATATTTAAAATGAATTGCAAATTCTATTAATATTTGATTTATACATCACCAAATATAGATTGTAATGTTTAACAACCAATATTACTGGGATTGCCCATGTGCACATGTCCCCAAGTACAGTTATTTGAATAAATTAAAAAAAAAAAGTTATGTGATCCAGATCAAACCATTCTCTCTCTCTCTCTCTCTCTCTCTCTCTCTGTAAAATATATCGTAAAAAATATAATTTGTCGTTTTTTAACATTAGTTCCCTTGCCTTAAGGAGCTAAGAGGAGTGACTGGGATGAGCTGGCTTATGGTGAATGAGTGCCTTGACTCGGCCATCCCCCTTACAAGAGTGATTGTAGCCTTGAGTATTTTTAATACGGTATATTTCTATGTGGACAAAAATCCAATCTGATCTTTAGCACTGTATAGTGATTATTTACGGAATATTTTGATTTTTTTTTATATTACATAAATCTCACAGAATGAATGAGGAATAACTAATAAACGAGCTGCATAAATTAAACTCGAATCATAGCCAAACGATAATTAGATTTTATTTGCTTGCAAAACATGCTATTTGAGGATCTTTTGCAAGTCTGTTATTATTATTATTATTATTATTATTATTATTATTATTATTATTATTATTATTATTATTATTATTATATATGGTTCTATAGAGTTTATAAGCTAAGTTTGAGTCCCCAATACGCAGATTCATATTCTTTTACGATATTGAAACGAGATATATAAATTACTCTATAATAATAATAATAATAATAATAATAATAATAATAATAATAATAATAATAATAATAATAATAATACACTCTCCATTTATTAAGTAGGAAAAACTTTAGCAAACCACAGATCATACAGTGACTGAGAAAAGATGAATTCCATTCCATAATTTAATAATAAATTCATAATACGATATATATCTTACAAAAGGTAATATAACCAACTTGCCTCACTGACGCCATTTTGTTTAGAGGAGAGAAATTGAGATGGGACGCGCAGAGAGAGAGAGAGAGAGAGAGAGAGAGAGAGAGAGAGAGAGAGAGAGAGAGAATTGGTCAATCCTAATCTGATCGTGAGTGATGGGAGCGGTAAGGTGGGTAAAGCGTTGGAATGCTTGCGTAACTGCATATTGTTAATAAATAGATATATAGACACACAAAGAGAGAGAGAGAGAGAGAGAGAGAGAGAGAGAGAGAGAGAGAGAGAGAGAGAGAGAGAGAGAGAGAGAGAGAGAGAAACTAAATAGTTTTCATCTAATGATGAAAGTGTAGGCATAACTGAAATAAGGTGTGAATTATGTGCAGCAAAGGAGAATCTTAAGAATGATGTCGTCTAATTTTTTCAGTTAAAATGGGAATGAACACAAAACAGTTTGAAGCTAAAAAGGGGGATGAAGCTGGATACTAATCCTAACGCCCCGCGGCGGGATAGAACTTGCGTTGGTTAGGCTTGTCACTTCCCGACCTTCGTGCCCTACCACTGATCTCCTCTCCCCCGTGATGTCTTCTAATACTCATATAAACTGCTTTGTATAGCTCCTGTTGTCTTCAGAGGTCCTGTCTAATTGCACCACAATTAAGATTATAAAGCCCTTGCAAGTGAATGGAAAAGAAAATCCCTTAGAACATTTCTGTAGATTACACCACTTGCATTGCATATAATGAAAAGCCTAACTACAATCAGCATATCTATTAAATCGGTAAAAGACTATGGCTCTTGTATATGGATATCTGCATCGCACAACTCTAAGCTCTGAAAAACTAGAATGTACTATATTGGTATTTGCATAGTCTTCAATATATTTCAAGGCTCTATAATGCAACCTTGTTGGAGTTTTGAAACAAAACTTATTGGCCTTATATAATATCTTTGAGGAACATTGCCTTTATTCATATCATTATAGCATAAAATGTGTGTGCGTATTTTTGTGCTAAAAGAAGAAATTCTCTCCAGAAATTGCTTGTTCGTAAGAATGCAAACTTGGTTCACACATATAGTAATCGCAGATCGCATATTTGAACTTAACATATATCACACTAATTTTGATGCTAGAGGCACTGTTACAGACCCTTGAATCTGGAAAGCAGTGTGATCTTCCAATCTGAATTTGTGCTTTGGAAGCTGAAATGTCAAGATTTATATTAAATTAACGCTTAATGAGGCCATTATTATTATTATTATTTTTTCTGAGACGTCTCTCCAGAAATTTTGTAGAAGTGCCACGTTAGCCTTCTGATCCATGCAGTAATGCTTAGCTGCTTAGGATATATGTATGGAAAATAACATTACACTAAATATGTCATGTATTTTTCATAATGACTTTGAGATAACTAAAGACATATTCGTAGTATTAATACAGGTTGCTTCCACTCTGTTGTTTATATGCCTAACATTAATAACTTTTTTTTTTACCTGAGTAACAGAATATTCTCTATTCTTTCTACTATGGTTTATCGCTAGGTTTCAGTAGGTTGAAAACAATATGCATAAATTCATATAAATTTTGCTAAGTCTCCATATTCAGTGCTCAATAATAGAAGTTGAAATGCACATACAATAAATCAGAAAATATGAAAAATATACGACAAAATCTTGCCTTTACGAAAACTGTAAATAATACTGAAAAAAAATGATATAGGAGTTCATTTGCTCTAGGAGAAAACGCATGATAATTCCCTCTTCATATCCATATAAAAAATAACCTTTAAACGGTATCAAAGTTTCGTTTTATCTTGCTCTCGAGTATACACATATTGTTTCACACGTGTCTCAAATTGCACACGAAAATAAAATAGGGCTAAATGAACGTTCCATTTCGGTCATTTGTCATAGTCCGTGTTTCAAAAGGTTATACGTTAAGCCATGGTTTGGTTACCGAGGAAAAGGGAATCTCACGATAAGGTGGTGAGAGAGGAGGCGGTGTTTGGTAGGGGTGAGAGGAAGACAATGGGGGGATCTCGGGCATATAGAGTGTGGGTAGGGGAATAATGGATCCGGGTGAGGGTAGGGAAAGGCCTAGAAAACAACTCACAACCACGTGAATACGACAATAACCGTAAGAAAAAATAAGAGGGAAAGGAATAAGGAGAGATTGGGGCAAGAACATGACAAGAGGCTAAGAAGACGCGAGGAGCCGAGGGCTGCATTTTACAACCAAGTGAGAAAATGCATTTCTCCTCCATGTTAGGCCTATATTTGGTCAAGACTTGTTTCCAGTGAAAGGGTGGTCTTTACACACATGGACAAGGTTCAGAAATATTATTGTAACTTATGTGAGGCAAATGCTTGAATATGCAGAACCCTATTGGAATCCGCACTTGAAAAAGCATATAAATAAACTGGAATAAGTTTATATTTAGCGCTACGAAACTGGTGACAGAAATACGCAATCTCAGTTATGAGGAGAGACTGGGAGAATTAGACACCATCGTTTGAAGCTAGAATAATGAAGGGGTTTATACTAACATTTATTAAATTCCTTCATGGTTTTGACAAAGTGGATAGGGATTGATATTTTGTTATGGCTGTCTCTAGAAGCAGAGGTGATAGCTTGAAGCTTCGTAAGAAAGCTTATTTTACAATATGTTAATAGGTACTATCAGTGTAAGAATAGTTGATAATTGGAATTCGTTAAGCGAGAAGGTAGTTAAAGCTAACTGCATTCATAGCTTTAAAGAAATATAAGTATCATTTAGATAAAAAATGGAACCGACTTGGAGACGGGGCGCTACGAGCATAGGGATCTTTCCCGTAAGAACAATTAGGTAATATACACGCGCGCGCGCGCACACACACACACACGCACACACACACACACACACACACACACACACACACACGAGTATGATAAATTGTGAGATGGCAGTTCGTATACACTGAGGTAGCTAGCTACTCTTGTACAATGCTCTTTTATTTTTCTATTAATCAAATAACTGTATACATGGGGACATGTGAACAGGGCACTCCCAGTGACATGCAGTTGTTAAAATTACAGTCTATATTTGGCCATATATATAATTTTCAACTCATTTTAAATAATCATAGCAAGTAATTAAGAATAAAATATAATGCAACAATAGACTGATGACTGAAGAGGATTCTGCGATTATTAATTAAGAGTAAAATATAGTATATCATGCTTAGTTTTTCCCCATAAGGGAGGGGGGCAATAATACTTTCTCCGTGTTCCCCTGCGTGTCATAAAAGTCGTCTATATGGGGTGGAGCGAGGGAACTGGGAATCCCCTTCTCTGTATTTTCTTCCCATGGAGAGTCAAGGTATTTTACTTTGACTCAGCCACCCTCCTTATAAGGGGGAATGTGGCTCTTGTATAGAGACAGATGCTTAGTTTTTGTAGCATTTGATTGTATTCATTTTAGCGGATGATAGATGCCATAATCTTAGGTTGGCCTGCATGTAGTAATAGATTTTCTTAGCCCTTGCTGAGTACTACTCATTTAAGTCAAATCTCCATTTTACATGTAAGGGATTCACTAGATACCACATAAACACTACATACAATTGTTCTATTTTTTTTTTAATTTATTCAGATAACTGTACATGGGGACATGTGCACATGGGCACTCCCAGTGATATTGCAGTTGATAAACATTACAATCTATTTGGTTATGTATAAATAAAATATTAATAAATTCGCAAACATATATTTGAACCTTTTTTAATCGGCAGCTCATCCCATTTTTATGTAGGGTCACCGATTCTCACTATTCTCTGGGAGGCTAAGGTTTGGTTTTGGCTCGATGTTTCTAGGACGGATGCCCTTCCTTAACGCCAACCCTCACCATTTATCCGGGCTTGGAACCGGACCTGTACTGAATCGAGCTGCTTGTTCCCCTACTTATTAAACAAATACCATTTGTAGTGATAAGATAGTCTTTTAAAGTGAGGAACTATCATCCCAGAGGCATTCGAAATCTTGTCCCTAATTTGAGAGTTGAAGCTTGATGGTTCTTTCATCGTCTTTTGTCAGTCTTTTCATCATATACCTTGGCTGTTTCCCCCTTTAATTGGGGGGTAGCCGACATCAAAAAAAGAAAACAGTTTGGGGAGAAGTTATTCTCCCCTCTACTCCCCTTCTTCTTTGACGTCTCACAGGAGGTTGGCATGAATAAGGTAAAAGATGTTTTATATTACAACTCTTCCTCACAAAAAGAGAAAATCTTAGCACCGTATTTTTTTTATTGCAATTACATAGTGACATACTAAACCAAGGAGACACTGGAATTACTGTGGACTCCATTTTTTTTAGTATCCTAGTCACTTTCTCGTCTTTATGGCTACCGTGTTCATATTAAGCAGTTGCTTTTTACTCAACAGATATACTATGTTTGAATTACGTTTCGCATATGATATAGAGTAAATCAGTACATTCCACTTAATAATGAAATCATATTTTTATTTTTACTACTATAGATTTCTTCCTCGGTGCCAATTACCTTGCGGTCTACCTCACTGTCTGTATTCCTTTGTACCCTAATCTAACCAAACCAACTTAAGCTAACCATCATAATATAATGAATTATATATAAAAAAATAAGCTACGTGTCATTAACTATTGTCCGTAGTAATGTAGGTTATATTATTTATGTCAGGGTTGACCGTACTCAGAAGTAAGAACTTCTTCTTTTGCTATACATATGTTCCGTTACTTACCAAAATCCACCTGCATTCCTGTAAGGGAGCCTTAAGATAAGAAATCACTCCTTAGCCCTCTCCACTTTTATCAGGTGGATCGGAAATTTTAGCTTGGGAATAGGCCTATTTATTAATCCACGTCAGGCTACATTATGAACAATGCATTGGAAGTAATGAAAGATATTCCGCACGCGGACTGAAGCCACAGTGTATATATATATATATATATATATATATATATATATATATATATATATATATATATATATATATATATATATATATATATATATATATATATATATATATCAAATAAGCACATTACATATGTGAAAACATGAATCATTTTGTACCCCGATCGGGACTCGAACCTAGGACTTATGATTACTAAGTCAAGGCGCTACCACTACACCACAGAAGGTTAAAAGGAATCCAACCTTATAGCTTATATCTGCTATACTTAGGAATGAACGCTTTCTAACTGACTGCCACTATGTTCATATTACGGATTCCCCAACCTCACTCGTGGCTTCATAAGCTTACCCCCCCGGGCAGTCGTGGTAACGCGCTGGCTCGCACACGGGTCGGTCGGCCCGCCAAGCCGGGTGCTGCGCAGGCTGCTGGGGGCCCCGGGGGGGGGGCGCCCGGCGACGTCCCGAGAATGGTAGTGGCAAATAAGCACATTACATATGTGAAAACATGAATCATTTTTTACCCCGACCGGGACTCGAACCTAGGACTTATGATTACTAAGTCAAGGCGCTACCACTACACCACATTTTTTTTATTTATTTATTCAGATAACTGTACATGGGGACATGTGCACATGGGCACTCCCAGTCATATTGCAGTTGATAAACATTACAATCTATTTGGTTATGTATAAATAACATACTAATAGAATTTGCAATTAATTTTAAATATCGTAGCAAGTAATTAATAATAAAATATAGTGTAATAATTGAAGAGTACTTGAAGAGTAATCATTGTGACAATATTTTCAATAGCCCTTGTTGAGTGCTATCATTTAAGTTACATTTAACTTTCCAACGGTACTACTGCAGACAATTTGAAGCAGATATAGAATAACAATTTTCAGGTTAGAATAATAAGTAGGTACATACATATATATACATACATATACACATATACATACATACATATACATATATATATATATATATATATATATATATATATATATATATATATATATATATATATATATATATATATATATATATATATATATATACATATACACACACACACACACACACACACACACACACACACACACACACACACATATATATATATATATATATATATATATATATATATATATATATATATATATATATATATATATATATATATATATACACACATACACATACATACACATACATACATATATACATATGCATGCATTAATTAGATGAGCAATAGAAACACCACTGGGGCTTCATAGCCATGCATATCAAGGAGAGAGAGAGAGAGAGAGAGAGAGAGAGAGAGAGAGAGAGAGAGAGAGAGAGAGAGAGAGAGAGAGAGAGAGAGAGAGAGAGAGAGAGAGGAGAGAGAGAGAGAGGTTTGTGGTATTCATTTCAGCAAAAGGAGTTATTCCTCCTTACCACAGATAAAGACGCATCCATGCATACTCATACACATCATTGTCATCTGAGGGTAACACAGCAGAGGAAAGTGCATGTACTTAATCGCATATATGTACACATATAAGCCTGAAGATACATACATACATACACATAAACACAGTGCCATATAATGGAAGATAAATTTGGAAGGAAAAGAAAGAGAAAGACTGAAAGCCATTCCCCTTCTCCACCCTTCAAATTATGTACATGAGAGAGAATTACGTCAATTAATCCATTATCACTATTATCACAACCATTGCTACCACCATCATGATTATTATTATCATCATTATTATTATTATCATTATTATTATTATTATTATTATTATTATTATTATTATTATTATTATTATTATTATTATTATTATTATTATTATTATTATTATTATTATCATTATTATTACTATTATTATTATTATTATTATTATTATTATTATCATTATTATTATTATTATTATTATTATTATTATTATTATTATTATTATTACCATCATCATTACTACAGCTTTTGTATGTAGATAGAGTTATGAATCAAAAGTAGTAATTATTGATACATATAAACATACACATACATATACACATACACATATACATACATATATAAATATAAATACATATATATATATATATATATATATATATATATATATATATATATATATATAATATATATATATATATATATATATATATATATATCTATATATATATATATATATATATATATAATATATATATATATATATACATATACACATACATGTACACATGTACACACATATTATGGAGAAACTACTAAGGAAACATATCTCTCTTCACTTGGAATCCTTCAACTTTTTGTCAGTGAGGCAACATGGCTTCAGAGAAGGTAGATCAACAGTAACAAACTTATTAGAATTTTATGATGAGGTAAGCCAAATCTTACAGGAAAGAGAGGGCTGGGCAGACTGCATATTCCTAGACTTCCAGAAAGCGTTTGACACTGTTCCACATGGGAGACTTATTAGGGAGCTGCAAGCAATGGCTAGAATAGGTGGAAATGTTTTGGAATGGATAAAAACTTACTTAGAAGGAAGGGAACAGAGGGTTAGAGTAAGACACTCAGTGTCTGAATGGAGAAGAGTTAGTAGTGGAGTTCCACAGGGTTCAGTTTTAGGGCCACTTTTGTTCCTTGTATATGTAAATGACCTACCTGAGTGTGTAAATTCATTCATGAATATGTCTGCAGATGATGCAAAGATTGTGAAGAAAGTAAAATACGAGAACAATGGTAGAGAACTTCAGGAGGATCTAAATAATCTGCATGAGTGGTCAGAAAAGTGGCTAATGAAATTCAATACTTCAAAATGTAAGGTAATGAGAATGGGTACAAGTGCAAGAAGGCCCAAGCTTGACTACTCGGTGGCTGGAGTACAACTTCAAGAGACAGAAAATGAGAGAGATCTAGGAGTAAACATACTGGCAGATTTGTCTCCAGAAATACATATAAATGGCATAGTAAGGGCAGCATATGCATTCTTATCAAATGTAAGGGTAGCCTTCAGGCACATGGACAAGGAAATGTTCAGAAATATTTATGTAACCTATGTGAGGCCAAAACTCGAATATGCAGCCCCTTTTTGGAATCCGCAGTTGAAAAAGCACATAGCTAAGCTTGAAAAATTTCAAAGACATGCCACGAAACTGGTGCCAGAAATACGCAATCTCAGTTATGATGAGAGGCTGAGGGAATTAGACTTACCATCACTCGAAGCTAGAAGAGTGAGGGGGGATATGGTGACAGTCTTTAAATTCCTTCATGGTTATGATAGAGTGGATAGGGATCGATATTTTGATATGGCTGGCTCTAGAACTAGAGGTCATAGTTTGAAGCTTCGTAAGAAAACTTCTTTGCAGGATGTAAGGAAATACTTTTTCAGTGTAAGAGTAGTTGATAATTGGAATTCGCTAAGCGAGGAGGTAGTTAATGCTATCTCAATCCATAGTTTTAAGGACAGGTATGATAAGTATCACTAAGTCTAAAATGGAACCGATCAGGAGACGGGAAGATACGAGCTTTGGGCTCTTTCCCGTAAACACAATTAGGTAATCGCAATTAGGTAATCACACATATACATACATATGAGCTCCTGAGGGAGGGGGGTTAGAATACTTCCTCCATGTTCCCCTGCGTGTCGTAAGAGTAGACTAAGTGGGGCGGAGCGAAGGGAATAAAAGAACCCTTCTCTGTACTTTCTCTTCCCAGAAAGTCAGAGCATTATTCCTTTACTCAGCCACACACCTTATAAGGGGAAAAGTGGCTTATGTATATATATAAAAAGGCATATGAGAGAGAGAGAGAGAGAGAGAGAGAGAGAGAGAGAGAGAGAGAGAGAGAGAGAGAGAGAGAAGGTATTCCCTCCACCTTTCCCCTTTTTTTTTTTTTTTTTTTTCAAAGTTATAGAAATATCAGATAATATACAAGAAAGTAGACTAAGATGGTATGGTCATGTCGTTAGAAGGGATGAACAGTATGTTGGGAGGAGGGTGATGGAAATGGATATACAGGGTAGAAGGAGAGGGAGACCAAAGCGTAGGTGGATGGATTGCATCAATGATGACCTGAGGTCTAAAGGTTTGTTGGGTGATGAGGTATGGGACAGAAATAAATGGAGAAAACTGACCAGAAACATCGACCCCACATAAATGTGGGAAAAGATGTAGACGGAGAAGAGGGTAAAAGAATTACATTTTCAACGTTGGGTATACACTAAGTACAGGATATAAGTTCTCTGGGTGGCAAAAGTGCACACAAAGTTCAAAGTAGCTCAGACCAAGAGGTCTGAAGTCCTTAAGCTTTGTGCACTCTGTAATGTAGTGTACTAAATTGTTGCCCCCTTCACACTCACATAAATGGCATTTTGAGTGTTCTGGGTGCTTTCTACCAGTTTTCTCGCAATTCACCTCCCATATATTTCTATAACCAAGTCTTATACGGGCAGCAACTCTATCACAGTCACCTGTAAGCATTTTGCCCATGCTGTATTTGTGTCTCAGCCTTCTGAAGTTTTCATAATGTTGGATCGAACAGCTGCTTACATGTTGTGTGAGTGTAGAAAGTTCTTGCTCTTCCATAATCTCATTATACAACATTGTTTTAAACTGAGTCAGCGTGGTTATAGATTCAGACACTGAACTCTCAGTTGCCATTTTTGCCAGACTGTCAGCCTTTTCATTACCTACTATCCCAACATGGGAGGGTACCCATGAAAACTTAACTTGGAGTTTAAGTTTTGCGCAATCAATAAGAGCCTCTTGAATTTCAGACATGTGAGTTTTGTAGGAGCTTTTTAATGATCTCAGTGACAGAAGCGCACTCTGCGAGTCACAGAATATGATAGCATTTCTCCTAGCACTGAGAACATGTTCAATAGCAAGTTTTAGACCAACAATTTCACATTCGGTGATTGATGACCATTTTGGCATACTCAGTGCTTTGTCAAATATTTGCTGCCCTTCAAAATTTTCATAAACTATAATGCTGCACCCAGACCCTCCTGTACTGCTTGTGTGAGACCCATCAGCGTAAATGCAGAGTGTTTCATTGTTAGTTGGGAAACTAGTTTCAATAAAGGCTTCAATTTCATCTAACCATTGATGTTTTTTAATAATTGGAGCAACATTCGGACCAGATGATAATATTGGAAAGAGAATTTCTGGCCCAATCTCACACCACAGATGGTTAACAGGAATCCAACCTTATAGCTTATATCTGCTATACTTAGGAATGAACTCATTCTAACTGAATGCCACTATGTTCATATTACAGATTCCCCAACCTCAATCGTGGCTTCATTTTAGCATTTAATTCAATTCCCAATTTCATTCGGGCCATAAAATTATCAAATAAGCACATTACATATGTGAAAACATGAATCATTTTTTACCCCGACCGGGACTCGAACCTAGGACTTATGATTACTAAGTCAAGGCGCTACCACTACACCACAGAAGGTTAAAAGGACTCCAACCTTATAGCTTATATCTGCTATACTTAGGAATGAACGCATTCTAACTGAATGCCACTATGTTCATATTACAGATTCCCCAACCTCACTCGTGGCTTCATTTTAGCATTTAATTCAATTCCCAATCTCATTCGGGCCATGAAATTATCAAATAAGCACATTACATATGTGAAAACATGAATCATTTTTTACCCCGACCGGGACTCAAACATAGGACTTATGATTACTAAGTCAAGGCGCTACCACTACACCACAGAAGGTTAAAAGGAATCCAACCTTATAGCTTATATCTGCTATACTTAGGAATGAACGCATTCTAACTGAATGCCACTATGTTCATATTACAGATTCCCCAAACTCACTCGTGGCTTCATTTTAGCATTTAATTCAATTCCCAGTCTCATTCGGGCCATGAAATTATTAAATAAGCACATTACATATGTGAAAACATGAATCATTTTTTACCCCGACTGGGACTCGAACCTAGGACTTATGATTACTAAGTCAAGGCGCTACCACTACACCACAGAAGGTTAAAAGGAATCCAACCTTATAGCTTATATCTGCTATACTTAGGAATGAACGCATTCTAATTGAATGCCACTATGTTCATATTACAGATTCCCCAACCTCACTCGTGGCTTCATTTTAGCATTTAATTCAATTCCCAATCTCATTCGGGCCATGAAATTATCAAATAAGCACATTACATATGTGAAAACATGAATCATTTTTTACCCCGACCTGGACTCGAACCTAGGACTTATGATTACTAAGTCAAGGCGCTACCACTATGTGGGG
>JAXCGZ010010060.1:42500-45000 GCA_037179515.1 Halocaridina rubra | reverse complement strand
ATTAAACACTCTCACTAACCATTCCAATGCAGTCACACCCCCTTCTTTCAACATCTCCGCTCTCACACCATCCATTCCAGGTGCTTTACCTGCTTTCGCTTCATACAATGCCCTTTTCACCTCCTCTCTTGTAATCTCTCTCTCATTTTCATCTCCCATTACTGGACCTTGAACCCCTCCCACTGCCACTATAGCTGCCTCTCTATCTTCCTCAACATTCAGCAAGCACTCAAAATATTCGGCCCATCTTTTCCTTGCATCGTTCCCTCTTAACATCTGTCCATTCACATCTTTCACTGTCTCTTCCAACATCGATCCACCCTTCCTTGCTCTCTTCACTTCTTTCCAAAACTTCTTTTTATTCTCCTCATATGACCTACTAAAATCCTGTCCCCACCTAACATTTGCCAACCTCTTCTCTTCCTCTACCTTCCGCTTGGTTTCCACATTTTTCTCCCTATATCTTTCATACTTCTCCCTACTTTTACACTGCAGCCATTCCTCAAAAGCCCTCTTTTTCTCTTCCACCTTCATTTTCATCCCTTCATTCCACCACTCGCTGCCCCTCCTCATGCCACCTCCAACAAACCTCTTTCCACACACATCACTTGCATGTCCCACAAAACATTCTTTCATCAACCCCCATTCCTCCCCTAAATCCCCAACTTCTCTTTCTTTCACCCTGTCATATGCCACTCTCAACCTGTCCTGATATTCCTGTCTCTTCTCTGGCTTTTTCAACTCTTCCACCTTCACTATTTCCCTTCTACATCCCCCCACACTATTTCCCCACTCTTTTGCTACTACCACATTTGCTTCAACCAAAGAATGATCAGACATCCCAGCAGCCTAATATATACATATATATATATATATATATATATATATATATATATATATATATATATATATATATATATTATATATATACACGATTGTAATAAACTTTAAGTCAGCATGAGAGAGAGAGAGAGAGAGAGAGAGAGAGAGAGAGAGAGAAGAGAGAGAGAGAGAGAGAGAGAGAGAGAGAGAGAGAGAGAGAGAGAGAGAGTGTTCTCCGCCTACTTTGGCCCATCGCAAAAACTATAAAAATAAATATAATAATAATAATAATAATAATAATAATAATAATAATAATAATAATAATAATAATAATAATAATAATAATAATAATAATAATAATAATAATAAGTAATAATAATAACAATAATAATAATAATAATAATAATAATAATAATAATACATACATACATACATACATACAGTACAACTTCAAGAGACAGAAAATGAGAGAGATCTAGGAGTAAACATACTGGCAGATTTGTCTCCAGAAATACATATAAATGGCATAGTAAGGGCAGCATATGCATTCTTATCAAATGTAAGGGTAGCCTTCAGGCACATGGACAAAGAAATGTTCAGAAATATTTATGTAACCTATGTGAGGCCAAAACTCGAATATGCAGCCCCCTTTTGGAATCCGCACTTGAAAAAGCACATAGCTAAGCTTGAAAAAGTTCAAAGACATGCCACGAAACTGGTGCCAGAAATACGCAATCTCAGTTATGATGAGAGGCTGAGGGAATTAGACTTACCATCACTCGAAGCTAGAAGAGTGAGGGGGGATATGGTGACAGTCTTTAAATTCCTTCATGGTTATGATAGAGTGGATAGGGATCGATATTTTGATATGGCTGGCTCTAGAACTAGAGGTCATAGTTTGAAGCTTCGTAAGAAAACTTCTTTGCAGGATGTAAGGAAATACTTTTTCAGTGTAAGAGTAGTTGATAATTGGAATTGGCTAAGCGAGGAGGTAGTTAATGCTATCTCAATCCATAGTTTTAAGGACAGGTATGATAAGTATGACTAAGTATAAAATGGAACCGATGAGGAGACGGGAAGATACGAGCTTTGGGCTCTTTCCCGTAAACACAATTAGGTAATCACAATTAGGTAATCACATGCCTTTTCCCCCTTGTAAGGGGGGTGGCCGAGCAAAGAAACACGCAGCCACCACGATCCACACATACACACACCCCTGAGGGAGGGGGGTTTAAGAATAATTCCTCAGTGTTCCCCTGCGTGTCGTAAAAGCCGACTAAATGGGGCGGAGCGGGGGGACTGAGAGTCTCCTCCTCTGTATTTTACTTCCTACGAATAGACAAAATAATAATAATAATAATAATAATAATAATAATAATAATAATAATAATAATTATAATAATCGTCACTCTCATCATCGTTATTAAAAAATATATATATTTTTTTTTTTACATGCTTTCCACTGCCGTTATCTAATCGTCTCAATTTTCAGTTCATAGAAAACGCGTTTTAAGCAGACGCTTAGGCATTTTACCAAGCGCTGACTCAAATATGGAATTATTAGCGATATTCATCGATAAAAAAAGGCCCTTAGTTCAAACCCTCCTACTTCTATTAGCAAGAATAACTAACTTTTTTTTTCAATTAAAACATTAAAATATGTCGCATGTCGTCTTAG
>JAXCGZ010010060.1:32500-37500 GCA_037179515.1 Halocaridina rubra | reverse complement strand
TCGCGGAAAGCACCGTTAGGAAGCATGATTGGGGAGTCTGCGAGGATCGTTCCCCTGCTCCGCCAGGTCCTTCTGCATGCCATATCAGAGTGTATTTATGGGAGGTGATGCGCTGTTGCAATATCTAGTGAGGGATATGTTTGAGAAAGTAATTCTCCACCTGCCCAGATATGGTTGAAATGCCAAGTTTGTTTTATTTTTGTTTTGTCCCCTACTCCGCCATTGAGATTATTATTCGATTTCCGAGAGATTCCAAGATAGATGTTACGTGATAAAGGACGTGAATCTATGGATGATTCTTTATTTTCTTTGCTAGCTGCAGTATATACATTATTTGTCTGAAGAGATATGGTAGATTTATAAAATAAAACTTTGCGAGTTTTAGCCATGATAATGTTTATCAAAATTATTTCAGCTTGGTTATAAAGAAAGAGTGAGAGCTGACACGAAATGACAACAAGAATGTTACACGGCTGTTTCCCGTATTTGAGAGAGCAGAAGTTGATCCAGAAGCCAAAAGAACAGGGAGAAAACAGCGCCCACATGCGCACCCCGTAAAAGCAAACAGACAGAGCAGTTATAAGTCAAATTCGAGATAGTAAAAGAATATATATATTTTATGTTTGAATTGTCCATGTACAACTCCGTACGAGAATTTGAAACTTAAGCAAAATGCATTCTTTACTGTTGCTAATGAAAAATAATTTTTGTTTTTATTATTGCATACACAGAGATAGACTTTTTATATTCTTTGATACCCGTTTTTGTTATATAGTTCTTTTTGTATTGAAGAAATCTTTAAAATCTTACTTAAAGAGTTTTGAAAAGATTATCTAGAGATAACTATGGTTAATCCCTATCATTTTCATGAATTTTAGATTACAATTGAGTTAATTAAAGATAATTGAGATTATTAGAGATTATTTGTTGAGTTTTAAAGTTAAAATTAATGACACTTAAGTCCTTTTTAAGAAGTTGTTAAGAAAAAGATATTTGTACTTTTGTTGATAGTAGTAGGGATAGTGTCACATATGATTTTAATCTTTTGTTTTAATTTCATCAGAGTGGGTGCGCTCCGACTCAACCCTCTGATTTATAGCAAGAAAAGAATTGTCATTATAGACGAGGATGTGTATGCTGTTACAGTAAAGTCCTTATCAAGATTAAACAGAAAGGAATGGATTTATGCTTCGACAGTTCTGCAGTTGTACACTAAGTTCTTTTTGCTTTTGTTTTTGTTAATGAGGGAATGAGAATAGCCGCTGACAATAAACGTAAGACTCTATCGATAGTCATTGCTATCGTTTGTTCACGTTCATTTGTTTATTTATTTTATTATTAGAGATACTCTGCGACAATTTTTTATTTTCAGTACAAGTAAAAGGAAGAGGCCCGTCTCAGCTGACACAGAGTGGAGACCACGACATATTTCAAGGTCGCCCAATCTCTCTCTCTCTCTCTCTCTCTCTCTCTCTCTCTCTCTCTCTCTCTCTCTCTCTCCTACCTTTCACTCGACTCTGAGACTGACAGAGGAGCATTTCGATGCTAAAAGAACGTTGCTGTCTTTGATTTTTTTTTTGTGTGTTTTTTTTCCAGCGAAGCTAGGCGATAATTGTGCCTACATTTCATTGCAGTCAATAGATTGTTGCCTGCTGTTATTGCATAAATACTGATAAGACATCGGTAGTACCGCCATTTGCATAAATGTTTGTGCCACATGCCGCAACTGTTTAGAGAATAGATAGAACTCCCATTGACAAATTGTGGAGCCAGCGAGTTGCCACTTATGCTCTATATATATACATTGATTATGACAGCAGGAATTTGAATGGTAAAAGAGACTGTGTTAGAATGAGCATTACTATGAAGTATAAGTATAGAACTCTGTTCTTACTTCTGAATGCCAGTCTCCATTGTATATATATTGATATTTCTGATTTAGTATATTTATTTTTATTGTTTATTATTCTTATTTTTAGATCATGATTATTAGTAATGTTATTATGTTGACTGATATTGTTGCTATCTCTCAATGGCCTGTTGCTAATTATTATTTTTGAAATGAAATCAGCAGTAACTTGATGATCTGTATCTTTTATCTGAATTCATACTTGATGTTACTGTAGCCACCGCTAATAAGAATGTTTCTTTAGTGGCTTTTCTCAGCATTTAATGATTGTTCTTTTTGACATTTATAGTAGAGTAATGCTATGTAGCAGTTGCTAAGCCCTAAGTATCTTGGAATAATAATCTAGTTGTGTAGACACATACCTTCCATTACCACCCTATTCCTAGGCAGCCCCGACCTGCAAGTTCTAAAAGTCTTTAGATTTTGTCCGCTCAGACAAGTCCCTAGTGCCCATTGAATAGAGATTGCAATCACTTGCAGTTGCAGGGGAGGCAAAGTATAGCCTCGATTACCAACGTATGGCCATTGTTGGTACCCTGAAGTCATAGGGAACCTTTCTTACAACTGTAGTAGTGACAGAGGTTCAAATTTTCATCCCGAGGTCTGCTTCGAAGGTACGTGTGGATGGCCGTACGGAAGAGAATCGCTGTGACGTTGCAGGTCTCCTGCGTGGTGGTCTTAGTCAAGATCGGCCGAGGGCGGGACGAGGAAGCCAGGCTGGAAGGATTAGAAAGGTGCCGAATCCTTCCTTTTTGTCTTGCCTATCCGAGTAAAGGAGATATGGTAACAAACCTGGGCCTGCAGCAACGACGGCGGGGGAGTGAAAAAATGAAATCCCCGAGGGAAACCGTGGAATCGCGCCTAGCAAGAATTCATGAGCAAGGGACAGAGAAAATAAAAGTCGTCCTAGACAGAGAAAACAAAGTCCTAAAAAAACACTCTAAAAGGCCATGTAAACGAAAAAATGAAATCCCCGAGAGAAACCGTGGAATCGCGCCTAGCAAGAATTCATGAGCAAGGGAAGGAAAGAAATAAAAGTTTTAAACTACTTTAAAAAACCATGTAATCTTGATGAAATCCCAGAAACAAGGAAATCCCCATACATGTCATAACTGTAGTGAAAAGAGAGGAAAAGAAACACAGAAATATTTTAAAATATTTTAATAATACCTTTAGAAGCCACGTAAACGCGTTGATGGGATTCAAACAGAAAGAAAAATAATCCCTATACATGTCCAAACTTTAGTGAAGAGAGAAAGAAGGGTATTTAAAAATCCCTTATTAGTTAATTAAAATTACCCCCGTATTAGAACTGAAAAAATGGGAAAGAAAATGTCCCCACCGTCTTTGTCTACTGTGCTAAAAGACAAAATATTTTTTATATTTTTTTGTTTTGTTTTACTAGCTTTAAGATAATTTTAAGCGAAAACTCAGAGTCTCCCTTAGATATAGTTTTGAATAAGTGCCATTGATAAATTGTATGATTTGCACTAAGAGTAATAAGTTGCTTTTCTGCTTGAATAATATCAGTGTTTTGCTTAGATATTATCACAGTTTTGCTTTAGTATTATTCTTGTTTGAATTATGATTTAATCTTTAGGTTCATTAAGTTTTTATATTAATTGGTCTCTGAATAGTAATTGCATATTGAAATAGTAAATGTTTTGACTTTACACACAGTAAAACATGTTTTGTTTCAGGAGTAGTTTTTAAGGCCAAATTTTAAAATAAATTAATGCCCATAGTAACAATAGGAGTAGAAATTATAAGATAAGGTTTCTTATAGAAATTACTATTGATGTTATGGTCTATTGCATTTTACATGTTTATACATGCTAATACTCTACTTAATTTGTTTGCTAATGTTTTACATGATTTATATTTTTACTGTAACTAACCAAATTTTGTCTTTTGAAGAAAAAAGAGAAGTAGATAAAGTAATGTTATGATCTAAACTGACTTTTGATCTTAATTTATTTTTGTTATTAGTTACACACTGAAATCATAGTGATTAAGGTTACTTTTGTTAAATATAAGAATATGTTTGTGTTAAAGATTTCCCACAAGGAAATAGACTCTGCATGCTCTAGTTGTCTGTAGAAGTACTATATATATGTTATGTTTGTGTAATTTGTTTAGAGTTCATAGAAATAGGATTTCTTCGATAATAGCTTAAATAACTCGGCCCCGTTTTTATTGTAAACAAATGTTAGTTTAGGATGATGAAACTGAAGTAAGAGATATTTCAGTGTAGTGGGGAGGGATGTCGTAGGACTTTTGGCTAGGTGTCAAAGGAAACATTGAACACTCTCTCCAGTGTGTAATAGGATGAGGCCTGTGGTTAAAAAGGGCACGAAGATAGATAGCTGGTCCCATGGGACTCGGCATCTGGCGTTCAAATATCTCAAGAGGGTGTGAGATATAAACACAGAAACACTTGTCCTAAATGTGAAGTACATGCCCGGGGGAGATACCCAATGGCAATAGGCGATTACCACCCACTCCTTTGCAATAGGCTCGTTGGAATAGCCCCTCCCCAAAATAGGCGGGACTCCACTTCGAACCTGGAGTTGATTTGCAGGACTGGATGTCAAGCCACACCTTGCCCTTAGGGTATTTCAAGAACCACCCAGGGCAGGCACAGTGAGTTGAGTTAGAGACTGGGCCTTGCCAGCAGCAGAGTTAACACAGTACAGCTGAGTTAGCCTCCCCCTTTTGGGGGTGGGACTCAGGAATTAGTCGTGACAGGAACTGTAGTAATAGGAGCTCTGAGTACATAGATGTTAAAATAAGAATAAACGAATATAAATCCTTACGTATTTTCACCAACCACGCTACCATAATTATAATTATATAACGTAGGAAGAAATCCCCTACGTCACACACACACACACACACATATATATATATATATATATATATATATATATATATATATATATATATATATATATATATATATATATATATACTAGCACATACATACAGATATAGAAGCAAATTAAAATAGTAAAAACAACAGATAGGAGGCTCTATTTACATAAAATAACAAATGGATAACTAAATATGCAAACTCATATACATATGCATA
>JAXCGZ010010060.1:15000-30000 GCA_037179515.1 Halocaridina rubra | reverse complement strand
TGTTTACCCTAGGTAAGCTCGTGGAAAACACTGCGTAAACATACATTGATGTTGCTTAGACATAAGGTTTGTGAAAATGGCTGAAAATAAGGGTGTTATCAAATATATATATATATATATTTTTTCTCTGCATGAGAGCGTTGGTTGCATGGTTGTCGTCGTGACCTTGATCAGGCCTTGCAATGGACTTTTTTTGTTTTTATTTTCGTAAAGATGTTTGGTATTGCAAATGTAGTGTTACTGGTTATTTAAGTTTTATATCATCGTGAATTTATCCTATAAATTACGTGGCATTTATTATCTTAGGAAATCTAGATAGTGATGAGCGGGTAAAGCGGTTATTGCATCATGAAAATGAGTTCAAGTGGCAGGAATGAAGAAAGATTGCGTTCGAGAACAATGCGAGAATAGCGAGAAAGCGTTTGTATTAAGTTTGGCTTTGTTAGATTATATATATATATATATATATATATATATATATATATATATATATATATATATATATATATATAATAGATAGATAGATAGATAGATAGATAGATAGATAGATAGATAGATAGATATATATCAACGCTTGTAAGCAATACGTATTTCACCTCTCTCTAAACCAGCGTTTCTCTAGCTGTGCGCCCAGGGGCACTGGTGCGCCCCAAGTTAATGAAAGTAATTTATGATTTTTTTGTATATAAAAAACTTTTTTTTAACTACGGATAGGCACGTGGCTTCCATGTCTGAGTCAAGTATTTGTTGTTTTAAACTGGATGCTCATTTCCTTAATCTTTAAAAAGAAATTATATAATTCTTTCCCTTTTCCCTTCCTCAAGGGATTTAACTCTCTCTCTCTCTCTCTCTCTCTCTCTCTCTCTCTCTCTCTCTCTCTCTCTCTCTCTCTCTCTCTCTCTCGTGAATGGTTGATATAAAAATCTTAGAACAAGGCGTCCTAACGCATGTAAGAAGCAGCTATTATGACATTTGCGTACAGGAATCGGCGGAAATCCTTTGACCTAAGTACCGCGAGGGGCATCTTAAAAATCAAACATACAGAGATGCCCATTCATTAGTTTTAGATTTCCATCATAGAAGAATATCCTTCAATAGCTCGTAAAGCACTGAATACAATACTCCACATTATGCCTCTGTGGATTAGGATTTTCTGCATATACCAACATTAAATGTAAAAATAGATCAAATATTTGATGTAATGATGAGGATATGAGAGTATGCTTATCACATATAAGGTCTAATATTAAAAAAAAAAAAAATTGCCAAAGCACATCAAACGCAGGTTTCACACAAGCATACTTGATCAAATATTTTGTAATGTCTTAAATATGCTTATTTCAAAAGCCATTTTTTTTATAATTTTCTTATTTTACAATTTTATGGATAATTTTATCTTATTGATATATTAAGTGCGCCTCAGATTTTTATTACTCTACAAGTGTGCCCTGATTTAAAAAAGGTTGAGAAACACTGAAAATATCTAAACTAATAATAATAATATTATTATTAATATTATTATTTCCCCCTGGGGGAGGGGGCTAGAATACTTCCTCCGTTCCCCTGCGTGTCGTAAAAGTCGACTACATGGGGCTGAGCTAGGGGACTGGTAATCCCCTCCTCTGTATTTTTTTCCTGCAACGAATCAAGGTGTTTTGCGATGACTCTGCCACACCCCTTATAAAGGGAAATATGGCGCTTGTACAAAGTGGTAATAATAATAATAATAATAATAATTATTATTATAATAGCGGTAGCGTCCGCGACTCTGAGGCGTCAGGTCGAGGGTTCGTGCCCCGTCACGGTCTGAGGTTAGCAAGGGCATGCACCTAGGGTAACGATTACATCTGCCAAAACAAGTCCTTTGTTAGAAGGCAACCGTCCTAGCCCTTGGTAGAAAAGGGAGTCCATGGCGTAAAACCGGAACTTATTAGTATTTGTATGGTGATTAATATCGCTTTGACTACTACCACCACCATTTTTGCATTATATTTATGCACTAATATATAGACAGATAATATAAGCGGACCAGTATTAATAATACTATTTAAATAATTATGTTATTTTCTAAACACAGGCTAATATTGTGCATGACTTGGAGATGGGGCAACACACATATAGTTACACTTTTGCAGATGCATCAATCAGAATAATTAGTTGCCAGTCTTCCGCGAAAACCGATCATTCTGCAAAATTATCTCTCGAACCAATACTATATATATATATAAAAAAAAATGGCCTTATCGTAGAGATGAGGGAGGGGAACTAGAATGCCTCCTCCATGTTCTTCAGCATGTCGTAAAATCGACTAAATGGCGTGGAGTGAGGGGACTGGGAAACCCTTCCTCTGTATTTTCTTCCCGAGAAGAGTCTAGTTATTTTGCTTTGACTCAGTAATCCCATCCCCCTTATCAGGGAGAATATGGCTCTCGTGTGTGTGTGTGTGTATATATATATATATATATATATATATATATATATATATATATATATATATATATATATATATATATATATTCTTACCCCCGAGGGAGGGGGGTAAGAATACTTCCTCCGTGTTCCCCTGCGTGTCGTAAAAGTCGACTAAATGGGGCGGAGTGAGGGGGCTGGGAATCCCCCCTCTGTATTCAATTCCCACAAAAAGTCAAAGTATTGTCTTTGACTCAGCCACCCTCCTTATAAGGGGGAATATGGCATTGCTATATGGATGGATGGAGATATATATATATATATATATATATATATATATATATATATATATATATATATATATATATATATATATATATATATATATATATATTATACTTTCGGACAGATAGATGGACACTTCTTAAAATGGAGAAAAATTCACAGAAATACTTTAGCTGTCACTTTTTATTTAGCAGTAAATGGAGTGACAGTGCAAGTAAGTACCGGATGTGACGTCACAATGACGTCAATCGGTATTATACGCTCGAAATGGGGGAGAGAGAGAGAGAGGATCTGAGTCTGCTCTATATCTCCCTGTCATGTAGTTCAAAGTTTTCGTACTTGAAATACTATTTATTTTTAACTATTTTTGCTAATATACATAGTAATGTACTCTCAACTTCCTTTGGTATAGAGTATTGACTATGATAGTCTAGTAAAGACTTCATTTTCATGAAATGTGTTAGAAAGTTTATGGCTTGCTATGGTTAAGTCATTATCCTGCCATCTTCGTTTTTTTTAATGATTGTGAACTAATTATTGCTTAAACAATACAATTATTAAACAATGTAATGTTTTGGAACTTAGTATTTTCTCTCTACATAGACTATCAGGATATTAATAGAGCAGGGAGGACCCAGTAAGACTAAATACACTATCTAAGACCATGTATTGAATTTGTACAGCGTAGGTACAACAGATTGTGGACATGGTGAGAGAGGCGAGACTAAGATCGTTATGAATGTAGTGAAGAGGGGTGTGTTGAGCATGTGGTGAAGAGGGATGTGTTGAAAGAACAATGCAGAGAATGTAGCATCCAGGCAAGAGAGGGGAGAATAGGCCAAAGAGGACGTTTATGAATGTGGTGAGGGATGACATGAAGTTGTGTGGTGTGATGGAAAGGAATGCAAGGGACAGGGATATTTGGAAACCATTGATCCACTGTGGCGATCACTGAAGGGGAAACCCCGAAAAAAATTATGAAGAAATCTACAACAAAATTGTACGTGAGATCTTTAATTAAAAAGTCAGATGTTTGGTCACTATTATGATAATAGAACTAAGGCAGTGAAAACTTGTCCTATCCATTGCAAGTCTTAGTTCTTTATGGTATTTAGTGGGATGAATATTACTACCGGGAATGAAGCCTTGCTACACCTCCTCTTCAACACCCTTTCAGTCGTCAGCTATAACACATGGAACATGCCTATAAAGCACAGTCATCTCTAAGCACTCATAGCAATTATGGCCACACAATTTCTAATTGTTTTTCCTCATTAAAAACTTAACACAATTAACTCAACAGTGTGGAGGAACTGTTACCTAGAAGTATCGCATTTCGAGGAAGCTCTTTTATCTTATCGTGCAGCATGCCCAAGAGATTAAGATTCAGATCTCCCCTGAGATAAGCTTATCTATTCTAGAGTAAAGTTTATAGCTATATGTTATTCAGTTACAACATCTGAATGGTTTAGAATTTAGATGAAGAAAGTATAAATAGTCTTCCGCTGCTCTGCAAAAGTTATCCAATTTTTCCTTGGTTACTTGTAAATATAGTCGTCAATAATAAAGACTGAGTTTCCATCATATTTTTTAGTAAAAGGATATAATACAATATGTTAATTCACTGTTTATCAATCTTAATAATATAATAAATGATTACATATATAAGCATGTTCTATTTCTGACACAGAGTGAGCCATGGACGAGGAAGGATATCCAAGGTTAATTCAAGTGGAGGAACCTGCTCCAGAAAATCCTTATAATGTAGCTCAGTCAATGAGTACAAGATACCTCTCTGAAGATAGAGAGTCGGGAGAAAGAACAAATCGCCAGGTCATGACTTTAAGAAGGCCAATGCGTACAGTCACACTAAGGAGGTCCACCATAAAAAGGCAAAGTAACAGTGACTTCCACAAGGCTTTGGAATTACACTGGAGGCTAGTGACACTAACACATGCATTCCCAGGGTTCCATACCTACCAACGTACTTGCGCAGAGATGAATTGTGACGCATCCAGGAATACAGCATCTGCCTCTTTTCGCATTCCAAATATCAGAAATAACAGTTCAGAAAGGAGGTTCAAACAAAAGAAAGAAATAAATGTTAGTGTATGGAAGGAATGTGCATATGGGGACAGGCTCTTTGACGTCAAAACAGCGGAAGTGGCAGCTCATAGAAAGAAGGGTTGCCTAGTAGTATTCGCGTCCAGATATTTGGAGAATTACCTTCCGTGCTTTTTTATTAAGCTGGTAGTCTTTTTACTAGTGGTGCTAAGGTGTGTTCTATGCAACATTAACGTACCTATCATTTATCTATACCGATCTCGACAACACGAAAAAATTCATCTGAAATGTGAGGAAAAGGGAATTAAGCCGGTGTTCACTGGATCGGTCTGTCATGGCCCACTCATCTGGAGCGTTCGACACTTAACGTGTCAATACTGCAGAGCTCAAAGGCAATCCGACATCAGTTTAAAACTCTTGGAAATCATGAACAAGGAGAGGAGAAATGCTTTAAGTGTACAATAAGTAAATCACCAGAGAGAGAAGATATGATATGACACTTAAACTTCACAACCACTCGCTTAGCTTCCACCTGCATATAAGATGGGTTTTACTGAATATGAGCCTCATTTCTTAAGGCATAGATTTACAGGACAGATATAAGCATGACTATTCTCATGTCTGAGCTCGTGGTGCACGTCATGTTAGGTTAGATATCTTTCACTGGCTTTTGCTTCATAGCTACTTACTATGGTATACGATAAATGTTCCTTCCATATCCTCGGCATAAGTACGATGAAGTGTCACCAGTTAATTAAGGAAAGAGCCATGACAGTCTTAAATCTATCAACCACAGAATTAGTTTGTCATCGAAAAAAAGGGTTTTAATTAATGTGTTCTACGTGGAGTTTTCAATTTATAACATAGACAAAAAAAATTAATTATCTACTTTGTAGAAATAGCCATGCCAATCATGAACCTATCTAGCCATAGAATTGGTTTGCCATCAAACCTCACTAAAGGGTTTCAGTAAATATGTTTTAAATGTGGAGTTTTCAGTTTATAGTGTAAAAGACTTTAGAAGTGTCATTTATAAGTGAGCTTTCTCGCTTACTTTACAGCATTTGGTTATTTGTACCTGTAAATCCTTTTTTTATTAGGGATTTAATGAGTGACTCGTCACAAATCCGTCCAGTACGTGTATGGTTTAACCATTAAATATATAAGGCTTTTTATAAGACCAAAGTAGATATATACATCACACGAGGGTAGGTCAGTTGTTCCCCAAGACAATTGGTCCTTAGAACCATTTTTCCTTAGGACGATTGCCCATTAAGACACCTGCCCCTAGGACAATTTTTCATACCCTAACCAAACCTAGGCTAACCTAACCAATTTTTTATTTTATATACCTAACACAACTAGGAAAAGAAAATAGGTTGCTTTAAGCTACTATTCACTAATGATTTCTAAAATGTTTCACTTCTATATTATCAAGAGTAACTGTCTGCTTTTGCATTAAGAATTAGGAGCTCTTGCCCTAGGAGCAATGACACTAAGGGACAATTGTTTTGAGGGAAATTGTCCAAAGGGAAATTTGCATACCCCCGCAGCATCATACTTTTCTTGTCTTAGACTGCTTAGTAAGATACTGAAATAGATGTTTATGGCATTAAAATAATATTGATTTTAGAATGCTTTTTATGATATTGTATTTGATGTTTATGTTATTGTTAATTAAAAAATATTATAACACATTATCATTATAATAAACTTCATGTTTAAGAAGAAATGCCATATGGTATATTAGAATGGTTTTCATGATATTATAAACTGAAGTTTATGCCTATTTAAATAAGAACGCATTTTTACATCTTCATTCTCATAATATAAAACTTGAGATCATTATATATCTAATTGGAAAATGCAAGGATTGTAGAGTGCTTTTCTTTTATTGATATATGTAGAGGAACACATTTTTCTCATCCATTTTTGTGATATTAACATTGTTGTTTTTATTGTTATTATTTGTTGATTCATGTCACTATTACTGTAAAAATGTTCATGCGCTGTTTACATGTTACATGCTTTCATTAAAATGGTTTTAAAGATATCAATTTGTTTTTTTTTACTCTTCATTACCCCCAGGTGTGTGTGTGATTACCTAATTGTGCTTACGGGAAAGAGCCCAAACCTTGCATCTGACCGTTTCCTGATCGGTTCCATTTTATACTTAGTGATACTTATCATACCTGTCCTTAAAACTATGGATTGAGATAGCATTAACTGCCTCCTCGCTTAGTCAATTCCAATTATCAACTACTCTTACACTAAAAAAGTACTTCCTTACATCCTGCAAAGAACTTTTCTTACGAAGCTTCAAACTATGACCTCTAGTTCTAGAGCCAGCCATATCAAAATATCAATCCTATCCAATCTATTATAACCATGAAGGAATTTGAAGACTCACCATGTCCCCTCTCAACCTTTTAGCTTCGAGTGATGGTAAGTCTAATTTCCTCAGCCTTTCATCATAAATGAGAATGTGTATTTCTGGCACCAGTTTCTAACATGTCTTTGAACTTTTTCAAGCTTAACTACGTGCTTTTTCAAGTGCGGATTGCAAAAGGAGGCTGCATATTCAAGTTTTGGCCTAACATAGATTGCATAAATATTTCTGAACATTTACTTGTCCATGTGCCTGAAGGCTACCCTTACAATTGCTAAGAAAGCATAAGCTGCCCTTGCTATGCCATTTATATGCATTGCTGGAGACAAATCTGCCAGTATGTTTACTCCTAGATCTCTCTCATTCTCTGTCTCTTGAAGTTGTACTCCTGCCACCGAATAGTCAAGCTTGGGCCTTCTTGCACTTGTACCCATTCTCATTACCTTACGTTTTGAAGATTTGAATTTGTTTTCTGACCACTCATGCAGACTATTTAGAATTTCCTGGAGTTCTCTACCATTGGTCTCATTTCTTACTTTTTTCACAATCTTTACATCATCTGCAAACATATTCATGAATGAATTTACAGACTTTGGTAGGTCATTTACATATACAAGGAACAAAAGTGGCCCTAAAACTGAATCCTGTGGAACTCCACTACTAGCTCTCCTCCATTCAGACACTGAGTGTCTTACTCTAACCCTCTGTTCCCTTCCTTCTAAGTAAGTTTTTATGCATTCAAGATATTTCCACCCCTTCTAGCCATTGCTTGCAGCTTCTTAATAAGTCTCCTGTGTTGGACAGTGTCAAATGTTTTCTGGAGGTCTAGGAATATGCAATCTGCCCAGCCCTCTCTTTCCTGTAAGATTCGGATTACCTCATCATAAACCTCTACTAAGTTTGTTACTGTTGATCTACCTTCTCTGAAGCCATGTGGTCTCACTGACAAAAAGTTGAAGGATTCCAAGGGAAGAAAGATATGTTTCCTTAGTAATTTCTCCATAACTTTGCAAACTATGCTAGTCAAGGAAACTGGTCTATAGTTTAGAGCCATATCCCTCCTTCCCTTTTTGAAGATAGGTATCACGTTTGCTTGTTTCCAGCATCTTGGAAGCTCCCCGGACTCCAGTGACTTTTTAAATATGATACTTAGTGCCAATGATATTGAGTTTGCTCATTTTTTAAGCACATGAAGGGATATATCATCAGGATCTGTAGCTTTATGGATCTAACTCCATCAGCGCTTTGCATACCTCTGTGGCTGAAAGGATGATGTTTTCTAATACCGGCCCATGAGCTTCAATCTCTGCAATCTGATGGGGTGGGGTATTTTCTACTGTATATACTGGCTGAAACTCCTTGTTCAATTCTTTGCAGATCTCTTAACTGTCTCAATGATGCTTCCATCCGCTCTCTTAAGCCTTAAAACCTGTTGTTTTACCTTCAGTTTTTCTCTGATAAAGCTGTGGAAAAGCTTGGGATTTTCTTTAGCCTTCCTGGTGATGTCCCTTTCATAATCTCTCTTTGCCTCACTTCTTTTACTTAGGTAATCATGTCTTGCTCTTTTGTAGGTTTGCCAGGAATTTGTTTTTCTCCTCCTATACCTTTTCCAGCATTTGTTCTCGCCATTCCTTAGCTCTTTTACACTCATTATCAAACTATTTCTCTCTGGAATGAATTACGCCTACTTTAGTGACAGGTATGCAGCATTCTACTATCTTCCCATATTTCTCACAAAAGATGCTGTACATTTCTTGTACAGATTTGTTGTAAAATAAGGTCCTCCAGTCAATAACTGCAAGAAACTCATTCATCTTGATGTAATCTCTTTTCGGATAGTTCCTCCCCATGTCCTCAGTGCCTCTACTCTCAGGCAGAACATCTTCAATTATATACTCCATCAACAACACACAGTGATCACTCTTTCCAATTGGTGGTTCATACTCAATTTTGTCAATATCCAACACGTTATCTGTGAATACTAGCTCAAGTAGTGATGGCTCATCCCCACCCCTGGCCCTTGTAGGTTCCAGTGTATGTTGGTGTAGGAAATTCCCTTGTATGCAATCTAGGAATCTTGCCCTGAATGAATCCTCATTACTGTGTGGGTCAAGATTTATCCAATCTAGCTGTGAAGTGGGGACTGCGAGATGCTGAGGTAAAGACAGACTCAGCGACAGTATTTAGTTGGTTGAAGTCGACTGTAACAGCAGAGCACAGGATTCGGACAAAGGGAGCCTCGGAAATGATAGTTAAGTGCCGCTTGGGAACCTTGCAAGAGCTGGTAGAGGAGTTTGGGATGGAGTTGCATCTATCTTTTGCGCGTCGGAGAAGAACAAGGCATATGTGTTAACTAGGGTGAGGAAGGCCTGGTTGGAGTTCCGGATGAGATATCAGTAGAGGTCAGAGTGTGTTGTGCAGGAGTGCCGAGTGTGGAGGATTTACATCAAATGCATCACATGGGAGTCGATAGGACTCTCTTTGTAGCAAGGAAGGTTGATCCAGGATTCACAAGAGACAAGATCAGGCAAGTAGCTAGGCACTGCAACAAGTGCCAGTCGATCGATCCTTTGCCAGTTGCGCATGAGGCCGGGGTGCTTATGGTGGAAGACAACTGGAAGAGATTGACGGTCGATGTAACACACTACAGGCTAGGTTTATATTTGTCTATGGTTGATTGCGGATCAGACAGAGTGACCATTTGGAGAGAGCTAGAAATAGAAAATGGAGAGGAAATTGCAGGAGAGTTGAATGGGTTGCTTTTAGAAAGGGGGCATGTTGATGAAGTATTGGTAGACAACAGTACAGCCATTAGATCACAGGCTTTGAAGGAGATGCTTGACACATGGAATATTATCCGCTATTTTAGAGCTGTGTATCAGCCTAGTGGGAATGGAATTGTGGAGCGACATCATCAAAAAATCAAGGCCATGGTGGAGAGGGTTCAGGTATCACCGTTGGGAGCAGTCTTCTGGTATAATATATCCCCTAGGTCGGGTCAAGATAAAGGAACTGTGCCATAGAATGCAGTCTTCAAGTATGAGTGGCGACATCCAAGCAAGGTACCAATGACAGATAAAGGAGACGAAGGGACAGGTTCGAGCAAGATTGGAGATGAGGTGTGGGTAAAGCCAACAAACTCAAGATGCACGTCGTGGGAAGGAGTACGGTGACCAATGTGAATTCCCGAAATATTGTGTCAGCAGATGGGATGCCTCAGCACGTTTTGGATATTAGGAGAGTGGTGGACTCGTCTACTGAGGATGAAGGGCCAGTTAAGGTACAAGAAAATGAAGTTCCACTGCAGCCGAACTGAGAAAGACGACGACCACTGTGGATGAGAGATTATGGGGAGGAATCTTCGAGTGGGGAGAAGTGCTGAGAGATGAGTAGCCATCTCTTGGTGGGGGAGGGTTGGTGGCACTCTTAGTGATCTTAAGATCAAGGGGGCGTGTGGTTTTGTGGAGACACTAGTTTTCGTTTATGATTTTGTATAATTTGGATCTGGTAACACGGAAGGGTTTGGGAACACTGTGAATGGGATGTTGTTTACAGTTTTTAGCGGACGTTCGGGGGTGAAGAGCAGTGCTTGTGGAGTTGTCGAGTTGGTTGAGTTGTGTGACAGATTTGCTTTACTGGTTGAGTTGTGAGACGGAATTGCTTTATGTTTGAGTTGTGGAGGCTTAACACAGTGTAGATGTTGATTTCGTTTTATATGTGGCGGTGTGGAGAAAGGGGGCAAGATATCGGGTTTTGAACAGTTGTGAGTGGGCTTTTTACTTCCAATACGTGCAGGTGGAGATAACTTAAGTGATATACATTATTTTTTTCTATCTCGACCACACACACACACACACACACACAGATATGTTCTGGTTTTACGTCATGGACTCCCTTTTCTACTAAGGGCTATGACGGTTGCCTTCTTGCGAAGGACTTGTTTTGGCAGATGTAATCGTTACCCTGAGTGCATGCCCTTGCTTGCCTCAGACCGTGACGGGGCGCGAACCCTCGACCTGACGCCTCAGAGTCGCGGACGCTACCGCTTGAGCCACGGTGACTACACACACACACACACACACACACACACACACACACACACACACATGGTTATGATAGAGTGGATAGGGATCGATATTTCGATATGGCTGGCTCTAGAACTAGAGGTCATAGTTTGAAGCTTCGTAAGAAAACTTCTTTGCAGGATGTAAGGAAATACTTTTTCAGTGTAAGAGTAGTTGATAATTGGAATTGGCTAAGCGAGGAGGTAGTTAATGCTATCTCAATCCATAGTTTTAAGGACAGGTACGATAAGTATCACTAAGTCTAAAATGGAACCGATCAGGAGACGGGAAGATACGAGCTTTGGGCTCTTTCCCGTGAACACAATTAGGTAATCACAATTAGGTAATCACACACATATATTATATATATATATATATATATATATATATATATATATATATATATATATATATATATATATATATATATATATATATATATATATATATAAATAGATAGATAGATAGATAGGAAGGTAAATAGATATAGACAGAAAAACAGAATGGAATAGAATATTAACTGATAGATATGCAATAAATCAGAAGTATGTGTGTTCCTTAGCTCAGGTGTTTTAACTGCTTCACAATTGTCCCTATAGATACAATGGGGTATATTTTTAGCTATTAAGTTCTTTTTTTATTTCATATATATATATATATATATATATATATATATATATATATATATATATATATATATATATATATATATATATATATATATATATATATTAATGGAGACGGTTGGTGTAGGGAACAGCATTCGGCTGTATAACTTTCAGTCGAAACCAATCGCTAGTGTCAAAGGGGTTTGTGAAAAACAGCTAACCTCTGTGAGTATGGAAAACAATAGCCGATTAAAAGTAAAGTTGTCCTCATATCAACAGAACTCAGTCATTACGAGGAATAATATATACAGGGTAATTACACACTATAATACATTTAGATTGCTTTTGTTGTTTTAGATCCTCCACACACGGACGAGTGGAACGGGTCATGGAGGACCCATTTACATTTAGACTATTTATACAATCAAAGTAACAACCATGATTTAATATGTATATATATATATATATATATATATATATATATATATATATATATATATTATATATATATAATATATATATATATATATATATATATATATATATATATATATATATATATATATATATAAGATAGATAGATAGATAGATAGATAGATAGATAGATAGATAGATAGACAGATATATATATATATATATATATATATATATATATATATATATATATATATATATATATATATATATATATATATATATATATATATATATATATATATATATATATATAGATAGATAGATAGATAGATAGATAGATAGATAGATAGATAGATAGATAGATAGATAGATAGATAGATAGATAGATAGATAAATAGATAGATAGATAGATAGATAAATAGACAGATAGATAGATATATAGATAGATAGATAGATATTATTTACTCAAACTTAACATAACAAAATAGAAGATTCACAGAAATATAAAGTTTACCAAATTTTACGTTTTCTTTGCTATGCTAAAATTTTACATTTAATTCGTATATCGTTTTCTTTTATTATCTTTTCAACAGTAACTAAACAAAAAGGATATCGAGCCTCACAAGAGTCTTTTCAATAAACATACATATACCTTGGCTGTTTCCCCCTTAAATTGGGGGGTAGCCGACATCAAAAAAGGAAAACAGTTTGGGGAGAAGTTATTCAAAAATTCCGTGATATATTGGGTTAAGGATAGGTCTCCCACACCATATGATAAGAGTTCGAGTCTATATCGAGGTCTTGAAGGGAATAGTAGTGAAATTTATAATCTACTAACCAATGACTATTATCAAGTAGTAGGATGGCTCATGGCACAGCCGCCCGTTGCGATACTACAGCTGAAGGATTTTTTTAACTTAATTAGGGCTGTCCAGGACAGTTCTATGTTAAGTCTTCCTTCAGTTACGGTTCTTTTTATATGCCTACAGCTACACTGAATATTCTTGGATATTCATTACACATCTTTTATAATCCCTTCACATCTGACCGGTCATTACACTCTCCATCTCTTTTTCTCTTTACTTTATGTATTCTTCATGCCCAGGCCCGATAAAGGCTGTTTTATTTTATTTTTTGGCCCGTCCTGGTGTCACAAAACAAAAATAATCCAGCAGAGACATTGAGAACATATATAATTCTGTTATTATTGTGACACCGGGACGGGGAAAGAAAATGGCCATTATTGACCCTAGGCAACAAGAAAACATTGAAGACAAGTAGTAGCTTATGTGTAAGGCTTAATAAAAATAAACAGTATTATAAACAATAAAGAGACAGGATGAAAAAAATAGCAAAAGTTATGAAGACCAAATATTGATGAGAAAGAGAGCAAAGAGAAACAGATGTGGGGTGTTGTGACTTGTCAGATGTCATGGGATAATAAGAGATGTGTAAAGAATAAGCCAGAATATTCGGTGTGAATGTAGGCATAGGAAATTAAATGTAACTGACGGAAGTCCAAAGCAGAACGAATGGTACCATGAGGTCATATATATATATATATATATATATATATATATATATATATATATATATATATATATATATATATATATATATATATATATATATATATATATATATTAGGAGTCATATTCTTCAACACTTTCCCCGCCTTGGCTCAGTAGCTTAGCGTTTAGCTCACGCCTCTATTATCAAGAAGTTAACTTTCTATAAGCAGCTGTTAAAGTACAACTATACCATATGAGAGAGAGAGAGAGAGAGAGAGAGAGAGAGAGAGAGAGAGAGAGAGAGAGAGAGAGAGAGAGAGAGAGAGAGGGCTAACAGCCCCTTTCCAACTAACACTATAAAATATCTTCCCCTACCCCTTCTTTTGATGAGAGAATCGGGTGAGTTGCTTTGATGACCCCCTACCTAATCTGGGTAGGGGGAGAGAGGAGCAGAATACCCCCACCTTAGTTGCGTAGATGGGAGGGCATATACACAAGTATATCTAAGTTGTGTATATGGGTGAGAGGGATAAGAGACCTCTATCTTAGCTGTAAAGATAGGACCTACCTTAGCTGTGTAGATAGGTAAGAGAGGTTAGAAGACCCCCTACCCAAGCTGTGTATAGAAGGGTGAGAGGGATAGAAGGCCCCTACCTAAGCTGCACAGAAGGGTGAGAGGCGTAGAATATCCCTACCTAAGCTATAGATGGAAGGGAGAGTTCCGCTACCTAAGCTGTAGAAATGGGTGAGAGGGGTAGAAGACCCCCTACCTAAGCTGTGTAGATGGATGGAAAGGATAGCAGACCCCCTAACAAAGTTGTGTAAAACCAGGTTAAAAGGATAGAAAATCTCCTACCTAAGCAGTAGATGAATGAGTGGGGTGAATGAGTGGGGTAAAAGATCCCCTACCTAAGCTGTGTAAATGGGTGAGATGGATAGAAGACCCCTATCTTGACCATAAAAATGAGCGGGGCTTAAAAAAAAAAAAAAATACTACCCAAGCTGTGTACATGAGTGGGAGGGGTAGAAGACCCCCTTCCTAAGTTGCGTAGACTGAGAAGAGTAGATCCTCACCCAAGCTGTAGATGAATGGGTGGGGTCGAAGTCCCCCTGCACAAGCTGTGTAGATGGGTGAGAGGGATACAACACTCCCATTTTAGCTGCAGAAAACGGAAAAGAGGAGCAAAAAGCCCCTACCTAAGCTGTGTAGATGCGTGGGGTGGGTTTGGTAGAACCCTCCTACCTCAGGTGAG
>JAXCGZ010010060.1:0-12500 GCA_037179515.1 Halocaridina rubra | reverse complement strand
TATCATACCTGTCCTTAAAACTATGGATTGAGATAGCATTAACTACCACCTCGCTTAGCCAATTCCAATTATCAACCACTCTTACACTGAAAAAGTATTTCCTTATATCCTGCAAAGAAGTTTTCTTACGAAGCTTCAAACTATGACCTCTAGTTCTAGAGCCTGCCATATCAAAATATCGATCCCTATCCACTCTATCATAACCATTAAGGAAGTTAAAGACTGTCACCATATCCCCCCTCAATCTTCTAGCTTCGAGTGATGGTAAGTCTAATTCCCTCAGCCTCTCATCATAACTGAGATTGCGTATTTCTGGCACCAGTTTCGTGGCATGTCTTTGAACTTTTTCAAGCATAGCTGTGTGCTTTTTCAAGTGTTGATTCCAAAAGGGGGCTGCATATTCGAGTTTTGGCCTCACATAGGTTACATAAATATTTCTGAACATTTCCTTGTCCATGTGCCTGAAGGCTACCCTTACATTTGATAAGAATGCATATGCTGCCCTTACTATGCCATTTATATGTATTTCTGGAGACAAATCTGCCAGTATGTTTACTGCCAGATCTCTCTCATTTTCTGTCTCTTGAACTTGTACTCCAGCCACCGAGTAGTCAAGCTTGGGCCTTCTTGTACTTGTACCCATTTCCATTACCTTACATTCTGAAGTATTGAATTTCATTAGCCACTTTTCTGACCACTCATGCAGACTATTTAGATCCTCCTGAAGTTCTCTACCATTGTTCTCGTTTTTTACTTTCTTCACAATCTTTGCATCATCTGCAAACATATTCATGAATGAATTTACAGACTCAGGTAGGTCATTTACATAAACAAGGAACAAAAGTGGCCCTAAAACTGAACCCTGTGGAACTCCACTACTAACTCTTCATTCAGACACCGAGTGTCTTACTCTAACCCTCTGTTCCCTTCCTTCTAAGTGAGATTGTGTGTGTGTGTGTGTGTGTGTGTGTGTGTGTGTGTGTGTGTGTGTGTGTGTGTGTGTGTGTGTGTGTGTGTGTGTGTGTGTGTGTGTGTGGTGCGCGCGTAATTGTGCTTACGAAAAAGAGCCCAAAGCTCATAAATTCCTGTCTTCCTGGTCTGTTCTAGTTTTGTACTTAGTGATACTTATCATAGTTGTTCTTAAAACTATTTATTGAGTTAGCATTCACTACCTCCTCGCTGAGCAAATTCCAATAATCAACTACTCTTACACTAAAAAAATACGTCCTTACATCCTGCAAAGAAGTTTTCTTACGAAGCTTCAAAGTATGACCTCTAGTTCTAGTGTCAGCCATAACAAAATATCGATTCCTATCCACTCTGTCATAACCATGAAGGACTTTAAAAACCGTCACCATATCCCCCCTCATTCTTCTAGCTTCGCATGATTGTCTAATTCCCTCAGCCTTTCATCATAACTGAGATTGCGTATTTCTGGCACCAGTTTTGTGGCATGCCATTGAACTTTTTCCAGCTTAACTAAGTGAGTTTTCAAGTTTGGATTCCAATAGGGGGCGGCACAATCAAGCTTTTGCCTCACATAGGTTACATAAATATTTCTAAACATTTGCTAGGAAAGGATATGCTGCCTTTACTCTGCCATTTATATGTACTTCTGGAGACATATCTGCCAGTATGCTTACTCCTAGATCTCTCTCATTCTCTGTCTCTTGAAGTTCTGCTCCTACCATTGAATAGTCAAGATTGGGACTTCTTGCACTGGTATCCATTCCCATTACCTTACATTTAGAAGTACTGAATTTCATTAGCCACTTTTCTCACCACTCATGAAGACTATTTAGGTCTTCCTGAAGTTCTCTACCAAAGTTCTCGTCTCTTATTTTCTTCAAAATCTTTGCGCCATCTGCAAACATATTCATGAATGAATTTAAAGACTCTGATAGGTCATTTACATATACAAGGAACAAAAGTGGCCCTAAAACTGAACCCTGTGAAACTCCACTACTAACTCTTCTCCATTCAGACACTGAGCCTTTGTTGATTTCTTGGTGGGCTATATAGAAAAGCTAGTATAATGATATCTGAACCAGTATTTATGCGATCAACAAGCAATACCTTGAACTAACTTTCCTTAGCAAAGTTTATTTCTTCAACCTAAAACCTTTCACTTATAAGCTAAGCTTTCCCTTCGCCAGTTCTCTCAGATCTTCCAACCCTCACTATTTTGAAGCCCTTAGAATAAAATGGGACACTTTATGTCTTCACTTAACACAGGCTCTGTAACTGCTACTATATCTGAAATACTTTTGTGAATCCTATACTTTATTTCTACTACCTTACCAGCTACCCCATCAGCATTTGTGTACGTCATTCTTAATGAGGCTGCATCCTGCGATTTCCAAGCATTATTTTTTATCACCCCATTGGCTGGAGGAACCCGAAAACATGTTTTTCTTATCTTCTTCATTGCTTCTCTTATTTAACTTTTTGCCTCATGTAACAAGCTTTTGAACCTTTCCATCTCTTTATGTGTTCTATATGGTCTAATGAACACTGTTTTGAATTCTTGGAGGTCGTTAAAGATTTCTCTCTCAAAGGTTACTTTCATTGTTCTTGCATTTCACACCCTAGAGTATTTACCAATGTGATGAAGGTTTACAATATTCTCTGGACCACATACTACAAACTTCCTTATCATGTCTAGAACCTTAGTTTCATTATGTTCATGTCTATGCAGTCATCTTGTATTTACATTTTCCAATACCACCTCCCACACTGCCTCTATTACTGCCACATTTTTCTTCACTGCATCTACAAAAGACCTTGTAATGCTCCCATGTTCCATATTCAGCTCCTGAAAATCTGCTAAAATGTCTGATGTTTTCCTTTACCAGGACATTCCAGGATACAATCCCATCTCTCTCAGGAGAGAGAAATGTTCTTCCGGTTTTACGTCACGGACTCCCTTTTCTACCAAGGGCTAGGACGGTTGCCTTCTTGCGAAGGACTTGTTTTGGCAGATGTAATCGTTACCCTGAGTGCATGCCCTTGCTAACCTCAGGCCGTGAGAGGGCGCGAACCCTCGACCTGACGTACTAGCTTTTAATTCACTTACGCTATCACTCACCTGTTGGCTATCTATCTTCTTGTTTAGAAATTCTGACCTCTAGTTATTTATTTTCTCCTTCGAGATATATTATTCGATTTTCTAGCTCATTTCTTTCTCCCTTTGTGCCTTGTTACTCTCCTCTAAATTTTTTACAATCTCTCTTAGTGTGACATTTTCTTTTACCTTACTTTCAAAGCTCTCTTTCATTTCTTTACCCAAGTTTTGAATTTAATTACCCAGACCTGATACTCCCCTCCCCTAACGCCGCTCTAAGGAGCCGTCTTCCACCCCTCCTCCAACCTCTGGTTAGGGGGAGGTTAAAGACAGGGATGGCCTCTTCTTATAGTTAGTCTCACAGAAATACAAAATTTTTATTCAACCTCACACAGATTTGTATTATCTTCTTGCGAATACTAATTCAATTGATCTTTTCAGTGAACCATGTTCCTGGTAACACACACTCTAATTTAAAACCTTCAATAACAAAAACATACATGAAAAATAGCTTGAACATGCAACCGAGGAAAAGCACTTGATGCCAGCAAAACACCTGTTTCCGTTATTATTAATTCTTAACTGCTAGACATAATTTCAGAAGTGTGAGTGTGTGTGTGTGTGTGTGAGAGAGAGAGAGAGAGAGAGAGAGAGAGAGAGAGAGAGAGAGAGGAGAGAGAGAGAGAGAGAGAGAGAGAGAGAGAGAGAGAGTGTCATTTCGTGTTGCTAAGAGTCCATGTGTTGAAAGGTTACCCACCCTCCGTCTTTCCAATGACTCACTGTATCAGAAAAACGAATCAATAGATTTGTAGAGACCGGAATCGTGACTCACTCACGAATCCACGAACTAAGAAATATCTCTCCTTGCGTGATTTGGCCAGTATTTCATCAAGCCGCCATCTTGCTTTGATTCAGATGCAGCTAATACAATCTCATGGGATGGATGCATGCATATCTAACAAAAGTTTCTATACAGTCGCTTGGTAATAAGTGGGAATCCTTTGTAGATGCAATATGGTAAACACTGGACTAGCTGGCCATGATCTATCTACAGTTCTGACCAGAGTTATGTACAGTCACTCAGTACAGACGGTGAATCCCTCTGATAAATCTCTTTGACATTTCCTAAAGCTTAGAGAATATAAATGTGTTTCTGTGGAAAAGGAGGTAAAATTACTTCCGTTTGCGAGAAAAACTTAAGGTCAAACTTGGTCACTTCCCTTTATAAAGGGGAATATTGTTCTTATATGTAAACACAGAACATCACAATGGAGGTGTTTTACTAAGTCATTGTTCGAGGAGGAGCAAGTGATGGACCGGAACCAGTGGAGACGACTAGTGAAGAGATGCGACCCCATATGAAAATGGGAACGCAAATAGAGGAAGAAGAAGAAGAAGATTGTTCGTGATTATAGACTTATATATATATATATATATATATATATATATATATATATATATATATATATATATATATATATATATATATATATATATATATATATATATATATATATATATATATATATATATATAAAGAACTTATTAATTCTCCTTCTTTTGAACTGTTGTTGTTGTTGTTGTTTTTTATGCTAGCTGTATCCCCTGTCATTGTACTTTGAGAAGGTGGCCAATTAAGGTCAAGAAATTAATAAGTACGTAATATATATATATATATATATATATATATATATATATATATATATATATATATATATATATATATATATATATATATATATATATATATATATATATATATATATATATATATATATATATATATTTTTTTTTTTTTTTTTTTTTTTTTTTTTTTTTCGTTGCTTTATTTAATGGGTTCTTTCAACCATATTAGACTGCATGTTAACTGTTCATCGTTATTATATATATATATATATATATATATATATATATATATATATATATATATATATATATATATATATATATATATATATATATATATATATATATATATATATATATATATATATATATATATATATATATATATATATATATATATATATATATATATATATATATATATATATATATATATATATATATATATATATATATATATATATATATATATATATATATATATATATATATATATATATATATATATATATATATATATATATATATATATATATATATATATATATATATATATATATATATATATATATATATATATATATATATATATATATATATATATATATATATATATATATATATAATATATATATATATATATATATATATATATATATATATATATATATATATATATATATATATATATATATATATATATATATATATATATATATATATATATATATATATATATATATATATATATATATATATATATATATATATATATATATATATATATATATATATATATATATATATATATATATATATATATATATATATATATATATATATATATATATATATATATATATATATATATATATATATTAAATATGTGTGTGTGTGTGTGTGTATGTGTGTGTGTGTGTGTGTGTGTGTAATTACCTAATTGTGCTTACAGGAAAGAGCCCAAAGCTCGTAACTTCCCGTCTCTTGATCGCTTTCACTTTGTACTTAGTGATACATATCATACTTGTCCTTAAAACTTTGGATTGAGTTAGCATTTACTACCTCCTCGTTTAGCGAATTCCAATTATCAACTACTCTTACACAAAAAAGTACTTCTTTATATCCTGCAAAAAAGTATTCTGACGAAGCTTCAAACTATGACCTCTAGTTCTAGTGCCAGCTATATCAAAATATCGATGCCTACCAAGTCTATCATAAAAATGAAGGAATTTAAAGACTGTTACCATATCCCCCTCAATCTTCTAGCTTCCAGTGATGGTAAGTCTAATTCCCTCAGCCTTTCATCATAACTAAGATTGCACATTTCTGGCCCAGTTTCGCGGCATGTCTTTTAACTTTTTCCAGCTTAACTACATGCTGTTTCAGGTGCAGATTCCAAAAGGCGGCTGCATACTCAAGTTTTGGCCTCACATAGGTTGCATAAATATTTCTGAGTATTTCCTGGTCCATGTGCCTGAAGGCTACCCTTACATTTGCTAAGAAAGCATATGCTGCCCTTACTATGCCATTTATATGCATTTCTAGCGACAAATCTGCCAGTATGTTTACTCCTAGATCTCTCTCATTCTCTGTCTCTTGAATTTGTACTCGTGCCATGAGTAGTCAAGCTTGAGCCTTCTTGTACTTGTAACCATTATCATTACATTACATTTAGAAGTACTGAATTTCATTAGCCACTTTTCTGACCACTCATGCAGACTATTTAGATCTTCCTGAAGTTCTCTACCATTGTCCTCGTTTCTTACTTCATTCACAAGCTTTGCATAATCTGCAACCATATTCATGAATGAATTTACAGACACTGGTAGGTCATTTATATATACAAGGAACAATAGTGGCCCTAAAACTGAACCCTGTGGAACTCCACTACTAACTCTTCTCCATTCAGACACTGTCTTACTCTAACTCTCTGTTTCCTTCCTTCTAAGTATATTTTTATCCATTACAAGACGTTTCCATCTATTCTAGCCATTGCTTGCAGCTTCTTAATATGTCTCCCATATGGGACAGTGTCAAATGCTTTCTGGAAGTGTAGGAATAGGCATTTTGCCCAGCCCTCTCTTTCCTGTAAGATCCGGCTTACCTCATCATAAAATTCTAATAAGTTTGTTACTGTTGATTTACCTTCTCTGAGACCATGTTCTCTCACTGACAAAAAGTTGAAGGATTCCAAGTGAAGAGAGATATGTTTCCTTAGTAGTTTCTCCATAACTTTGCAAACTCTGCTGGTCAAGGAACTGGTCTATAGTTCAGAGCCGTATCCCTCCTTCCCTTTTTGAAGATAGGTATCATGTTCACTTGTTGCCAGCATCTTGGAATCTCCCCTGAATCCAACAACTTTTTAAATATGATACTATTTAAAAATAGTATTTTTCTAAGTACATGAAGGAATATATCATCAGAACCTGTAGCTTTATGGACATCTAACTCCATCAGCGCTTTACATACCCCTGTGGCTGAAAGGATGATGTTCTCTAATTCTGGCCCATGAGCTTCTATCTCTGCAATCTGAGGGGGTGGGGTATTTTCTACTGTAAATACTGACTGAAACTCCTTGTTCAATTCTTTGCAGATCTCTTCATCCTTCTCAGTTATGCTTCCATCTGCTCTCTTAAGCTTTAAATCCTTTCTTTTACCTTCAGTTTTCCTCTGATAATGCTGTGGAAAAGCTTGGGATTTTCTTTAGCCTTCTTGGTGCTGTCCCTTTCATAGTCTCTCTCTGCCTCTCTTCTTTTACTTAGGTAACCATTTCTTGCTCTTTTATAGGTCTGCCAGGCATTTATGTTTTTTCTCCTCCTATACCTTTTTCCAGCATTTGTCTCTCCACTCCTTAGCTCTTTTACACTCATTATCGAACCATTTCTCTCCGTCATGAATTACACCTACTTTGGTGACAGATATGCAGCAATCTAGTATCTTCCCATATTTCTCACAAAAGATGTCGTACATATCTTGTGCAGATTTGTTTTAAAATAAGGTTCTCCAGTCAATAACGGCAAAAAAGCACATTCATTTTGAAGCAATCTCCTTTTGGATAGTTCCTCCTCGTGTCCTCAGTGCCTCTACTCTAAGGCAGAATTTCTTCAATGATATACTCCATCAACAACACACAGTGGTCACTCTTTCCAGTTGGTGGTTCATACTCATATTTTTCAATATCCAAGATGTTATCTGTGAATACTAGATCAAGTAGTGATGGCTCATCCCCACTCCTGGCCCTCGTTGGTTCCAGTACATGTTGGTGTAGGAAATTCCCTGGTTCGCAATCTAGGAATATTGCCCCAAATGAGTCCTCATAACCGTGTGGGTCAAGATTTACCCAATCTATATCTTTATGATTAAAATCTCCCATAATCAAAATCCTACATTTTCTCTCCCGTGTGATATTAATAACTGAGTTTATAACTTCAATAATACCTATATGACTTTCCTCATAAACTTCTAGCCTGTGCTGATTCCTCGGTGGGTTATATACAACAGTTACTATAATGCTCTCTGGCCCAGTATTTATTCGAACAAACAAAAATTCCTTTAACTCACTTTCTATATCAAAGTTTATTTCTTCAACCTGAATCCTTTCACTTATGAGCAGTGCTATCCCTCCACTAGTACTCGTAGATCTTTCAACCCTTAATATTCTGAAGACCTTCGGAAAAACTGTGACACTGTTTATGTCCTCACTCAACTTAGTCTCTGTAACTGCTACTATATCTGCCTTACTGTTGTGAATCCTATCTTTTAATTCTACTTCCTTACCAGCTTACCCATCAGCATTTGTGTATAACAATCTTAATGAGGCTCCATCCCCTGATCTTCTGTCATTATCTTCTATATCTCCCCTTTGTCTGGAAGAACTCTGAAAAGAAAATTTTTCTTCTCTTCTTCATTTCTTTCCTCATTTAACCCTCTAGCCTCTTGCAACAAGTTTTTTTATAGCTTCCATTTCTTCCTGTGTTCTGTATCGTCTAATGACCACTTCTTTGAATTCTTGAAGGTCTTTTAGATATTTTTTCCTCATCAATATTTCTGTACATGTGTCCCCTCACGCAAAGGTTACTTGTGTGTGTGTGTGTGTGTGTGTGTGTGTGTGTGTGTGTGTGTGTGTGTGTGTGTGTGTGTGTGTGATTACCTAATTGTGATTACCTAATTGTGTTTACGGGAAAGAGCCCAAAGCTCGTATCTTCCCGTCTCCTGATCGGTTCCATTTTTAGACTTAGTGATACTTATCATACCTGTCCTTAAAACTATGGATTGAGGTAGCATTAACTACCTCCTCGCTTAGCGAATTCCAATTATCAACTACTCTTACACTGAAAAAGTATTTCCTTACATCCTGCAAACAAGTTTTCTTCCGAAGCTTCAAACTATGACCTCTAGTTCTAGAGCCAGCCATATCGAAATATCGATCCCTATCCACTCTATCATAACCATGAAGGAATTTAAAGACTGTCACCATATCCCCCCTTACTCTTCTAGCTTCGAGTGATGGCAAGTCTAATTCCCTCAGCCTCTCATCATAACCGAGATTGCGTATTTCTGGCACCAGTTTCGTGGCATGTCTTTGAACTTTTTCAAGCTTAGCTATGTGCTTTTTCAAGTGCGGATTCCAAAAGGGGGCTGCATATTCGAGTTTTGGCCTCACATAGGTTACATAAATATTTCTGAACATTTCCTTGTCCATGTGCCTGAAGGCTACCCTTACATTTGATAAGAATGCATATGCTGCCCTTACTACGCCATTTATATGTATTTCTGGAGACAAATCTGCCAATATGTTTACTCCTAGATCTCTCTCATTTTCTGTCTCCTGAAGTTGTACTCCAGCCACCGAGTAGTCAAGCTTGGGCCTTCTTGCACTTGTACCCATTCTCATTACCTTACATTTTGAGGTATTGAATTTCATTAGCCACTTTTCTGACCACTCATGCAGATTATTTAGATCCTCCTGAAGTTCTCTACCATTGTTCTCGTTTTTTACTTTCTTCACAATCTTTGCATCATCTGCAAACATATTCATGAATGAATTTACAGACTCTGGTAGGTCATTTACATATACAAGGAACAAAAGTGGCCCTAAAACTGAACCCTGTGGAACTCCACTACTAACTCTTCTCCATTCAGACACTGAGTGTCTTACTCTAACCCTCTGTTCCCTTCCTTCTAAGTAAGTTTTTATCCATTCCAAGACATTTCCACCTATTCTAGCCATTGATTGCAGCTTCCTAATAAGTCTCCCATGTGGAACAGTGTCAAACGCTTTCTGGAAGTCTAGGACTATGCAATCTGCCCAGCCCTCTCTTTCCTGTAAGATTTGGCTTACCTCATCATAAAATTCTAATAAGTTTGTTACTGTTGATCTTCCTTCTCTGAAGCCATGTTGCCTCACTGACAAAAAGTTGAAGGATTCCAAGTGAAGAGAGATATGTTTCCTTAGTAGTTTCTCCATAAGTTTGCAAACTATGCTGGTCAAGGAAACTGGTCTATAGTTCAGAGCCGTATCCCTCCTTCCCTTTTTGAAGATAGGTATCACATTTGCTTGTTTCCAGCATCTTGGAATCTCCCCCGACTCCAATGACTCCTTAAATATGATACTTAGTGCCACTGATATTGTGTTTGCGCATTTTTTAAGCACATGAGGGGATATGTCATCAGGACCTGTAGCTTTATGAACATCTAAATCCATCAGCGCTTTGCATACCTCTGTGGCTGTAAGGTTGATGTTCTCTAATACCGGCCCTTGAGCTTCTATCACTGCAATCTGAGGGGGTGGGGTATTTTCTACTGTAAATACTGACTGAAACTCCTTGTTCAATTCTTTGCAGATCTCTTCGTCCGTCTCAGTGATGCTTCCATCCGCTCTCTTTAGCCTTAAAACCTGTTCTTTTACCTTCAGTTTTCCTCTGATAAAGCTGTGGAAAAGCTTGGGATTTTCTTTCGCCTTCCTGGTGATGTCCCTCTCATAATCTTTCTCTGCCTCTCTCCTTTTACTTAGGTAGTCATTTCTTGCTCTTTTGTAGGTTTGCCAGGCATTTATGTTTTTTCTCCTCCTATACCTTTTCCAGCATTTGTCTCTCCACTCCTTAGCTCTTTTACACCCATTATCGAACCATTTCTCTCTGGCATGAATTACACCTACTTTGGTGACAGGTATGCAGCAATCTACAATCTTCCCATATTTCTCACAAAAGATGTCATACATTTCTTGTACAGATTTGTTGTAAAATAAGGTTCTCCAGTCAATAACTGCAAAAAGCTCATTCATTTTGATGTAATCTCCTTTCTGATAGTTCCTCCTCATGTCCTCAGTGCCTCTACTCTCAGGAAGAATGTCTTCAATGATATACTCCATCAACAACACACAGTGGTCACTCTTTCCAATTGGTGGTTCATACTCAATATTTTCAAGTGTGTGTGTGTGTGTGTGTGTGTGTGTGTGTGTGTGTGTGTGTAAATGGTAGAAATTTTTGGATCCTTAACGTTTTCAATTTTACAAACTTGAAAACGTTAAGGATCCAAACATTTCTTTCGATTTCCTTCCGTAGCCATTTACACATTCAAATTCTCACACAAACAAATTCTCACACACACACACACACACACATATTCACATACGTACACGCACATGCCTAAAATGCGCAATCTCAGTTATAGGGAGAGGATGAGTGAATTAGACTTACCATCATTAGAAGCTAGAAGAATGAGGAGGATATGGTAACGGCTTTTAAATTAATTCATGGTTATGACAGAGTGGATAGGGAACGATATATTGATGGATAGGGAACGATATTTTGATATGACTGGCACTAGGACTAAAGATTAGTTTGAAGCTTATGAAAACCTCTTTATTAAGGAAGTACTTTTTTGTGTAAAAGTAGCTGATGGTTGGAATTCGCTAAGCGAGGAGGTAGTTAATGCTAACTCAATCCATAGCTTTAAAGACATGTACAAAAATGTAACCGACGAGGAGACGGGGAGTTACTAGCATGGGGCTCTTTCCTGTAAACACACACACACACACACACACCACGCGTTCAGTGACACACGGAATTGCTTCTCTTAAATTTTTAACTGTTTCGAGTGACTAAGTGCTTAGTGGAAAACTTTACCATAATTTCCATAAATCTGAAATCCTGCAGAGTATTGTGAGTACAAAAACTAATATTTGTTGTAAGACGAGACTGTTCATATTAAAGGAAAAAAAATTGAGAACTTTTTCGTGAGGAAGAGAGAGAAGCTGCCGTCCAGTTCTGCGTTGAGGGAAATCTAGAAGAGTTGCCAGAAGTGGAGCCATCACACCACATTACCTAATTTTTTGTGTAAACTGGGGAAAGCTCTTAAGCCGTTTTACCTGATCCTGTGGTTCTATATATTGTTAAAATCAGTATCCTTCCCATTTGTATTAACTAGTTAGTTAGTTTGATACACGAAAAAAAGTGAATAATAAAAGAAAAAAAAAATTACCAAATACCCACCTGTCAACAGTACTGAGTTAAGTTGCCAAGTAGTACAGCAGTCTTATTTTCTTCATTTTTTTTTGCTTTTCTTTTAGCTTTCTCTTTTACTATTTTGTTATTTTGTATATATATTGAGTTAAATGTAAAGTCTAAATCCCGTGATAACATATCTTGGTTAGCAAGTCAGTTTATCAGTTAGGAAGAATATATAACAGAAACAGGTGGGTGCCACCTCGAACACAAATTCGAATTTTCCTTCAGGTTTGACTTTTGTTTTTCTTTTTCTTTTTATACTTAAATTACCATGGTCAAGTTTTTAAGTTAAGATGTGTGTT